>PYAF01002536.1:8371-25084 GCA_007407185.1 Glycine tomentella
TGAATTGAAAACCTAATTCCTTAGTGAAATCTATCAGTCTAAGCATGTAAAGAACATATTATAAAATCCGCACTCACGCATCCCTATTCCTAGGTGAAGAATGAATGTTATTCTTAACAGGTCAGAAATTAGAACCCCAACGTTCCCATTGCGAATCCTAACCCTCACTACTTAATTGAAGTGATCAATTCCAACTAAGATGAATAAAAGAGTAGAAAAGAATTAAAACAATCAAAACATATGCATTCAATACCAGTCAAATTACAGAGGATAACTCATCAGTTCATGGCCTTTCCACAATATAAGAATTAGCCTGCCATAGGCCTCAAGAACACCAAAGCAGATGAATAATTCATAGTTGTGCAGAACTCTGGCTTTGAATCTTGATTTCTAGGGTTTGTAATGACTAAAACTATGGTTCTCAATGTATTTCTGATGTATTCTGTATGTCTCTGCCCCCCCTAACTCTGTTCAGAGGCCTAATATATATAGAATCTTTTAATTACAGTAATTAAGCCAAAAGCCTAGCCCAAATCCGAAACAGATCTTTTAAAACAGGAAGCAGAATCGACTCCACGCGACCCGCGCTACCTTCCATGCTAACTGCGTGGCTTGTTCGAAAGTGTGGCGCAGATCGCGTGGGTCATGGCGCTAACGACGTGAATTGGTCGAGTCAAATTGGTCTTGTTTCTTGTTCCTGGCGCTGGTGGCGCGGCTTCTGGCGCTAATGGCGCCATGCTTGCGGCTTTTCCACGCTAGTAGCGTGGATTCCAACGCTGGTAGCGTGAGACCTTCGAGAGCAAAGCTTCAATCCTGCACTTGGCGCTACTAGCGCGGGTTCCCGAGCTAGCCGCGCGGCTTTTCAGACCTTGATTTCTTCTTTCTTTGCTCTTGAGCTCCTCTTTTTGATCTGCAAATGCTTAAATGGTATTGAATCAGCTTAAAACAAATAAAATACTAAACTTAACTAATTCTATTCTATTTTCCTACATATTTAATTAAATTCTAACCTAAAACTGGACTAAAAATAAGATGTGTTTGCAACACATCACTTGTGTTTAAGAACATTTGTCCCTTTTTTTTCGTTGTTATTTTGTCAATGTTTATCATCAAGGTATGTGATTAGGTTTTAGTTTGAATTTTCAGTAAGAATTGTTAATGCTTTTAGTGTTTAATCTCATTTCTGCAATTTGGTGCCTATGTTAAGATTGTGGCGCCTAGAGCGCCACACTGGCGCCTAGAGCGCCAGAGTCACTGGATTGTGGTGCCTGGAGCGCCATCCACACTGCTTGTTCGCGCCCTTGGCGCAGGATCTGGCGTCTGGAGCGCCAGCTGGTCTTTCAAAATTCCCATGGCGCCTGGGGCCCCACTGTGGCGCCTTGAGCGCCAATCTCTCTGGAGTCTCACGCTCCTGGCGCGGAATCTCGCGCCCCCAGCGCTGGCTGGGTTACTCAATTAGGGCATGGCGCCCAGAGCGCCGTGCTGGCGCTTGGAGCGCCAATTACACTGGAATGTGGCGCCTTCCGCGCCACCTTGGCGCCCAGAGCACCATAGTTTCTGCCTTCTCGCGCATGGAGCGCGGTGCTGGCGCTGGGAGCGGGCGCCGTTTTATTTTTTTATTTAAATTCAAGTCTTTTTTTCTCTCACTCTCACTCACCTTGCGCAACTCTAACCCCTTGCTCAACCTCTGGTTTCATTCCTCTTCTACGAGTCCTCTCATTCCTCTTCCCCATAACCCCTTTCCATTTTATCTTCAAGGGCATCCACATTTACTTCATCCTTATCCTTCCTGTGGGGCATCATTCATATTCATGGGTCGCGATAAGGTATGTTCTTGTTAATGCCTGTATTGGGATGCTTTCACTAAGCCAATGTAGCCTAGTTTGCCCTAGGAATTTGATTTCTTTGTTCAGCCTGTTTGATTAATGCTGTGATTATATTCTATTGTTGCACGTATGAAGTCCTTTTGTGGGTGTGCTGCTTGTGACTTTGTTATCCATTGATCTGTAATGACTGATTTGACTGTTATTACATTCAGATGTGGCAATTTATACCAACTGAACATAATTCCCTGAACAATCACATTGTATTATTTAAATGGGGAATTGGGGTCTGATTTGGAGTGTAGTTTGGGGTTATGATGTCTACTTGCATTTAGGAACTATTGTGGGTGTGAGTGCCTCTATACTGCAAGTGTTCTTAAACTTCTGTGAACCCTGGGATAGAGTGAATGATTGGAACCCTGAAAGCTATTATACCCATCATTGTGGTCTTTTAAGGTTCAACTCATATAGGTTGCTCTTTGTGCATCTACTCTAAGGAACCTTGGATAGCTCTACTGTGCCTACCCTGCTGATATTATATTCCTTGGGATTTAGGTGCCTAGATTACAACCCTAGAGTTCCACTTGAACAGTACCACTCATTGGTCTGTGCAGTTTATCCCAATTGCCTCTGACCAAGCTTTTGTTTTGATTATATGAGATATGGTGAGAATCTAAATCTGGGAATCCTGTTTAAGGACCCAGACATTGCCTCCAATGCTTGGTTGTGACATGCATGTCTCAAATAGCAAATCATATTGAATGCAAACCCTTAATGAATTCCTTGTTGTACAAAAACTTAGACATTCCATTGCAATCAGTTGTTATGCTATATGCATTGTTTTTAATTGAATTCATTCTGTTGTTTGCATAAATCTGGGAATTCACCATGTCCAGTGCTTAGGCTTTGCTTTGTGAACTAATTTGTTCTATGTAACTGCTGTTATAAACATGATGATGAGCCTGAATATCGTTGAAGGTTCCCTTTTGACTAGTTGCATAGATTCTTTGTAAATGCTTAGATGATTGAAATGATTGAAGATGCTGTTACACCATTGTTACCACTAAGCTTAAATCAGGAATTGAACTCAATTGAACTGGCTTGATTGTATGATTAGAAAGAGAACATTGATTCAAATAGGGTCTATACATGATGTTGAGTTGCTGACACCATGAGTTTGTTGTGTATGGCAAACATACTTGATTCATTCTAGTCTGTTCTTGGTGCTTCAGTATGTTTCCATCATTGAATCTGTTTTTGCCTTGAATATGGTGTCAATGTTCTTAATGCACTTAAACATTGCATTTGTCTGCTTGACATGGGCACTGTGGTTATTCTAGTCTTTGCCATTGCATGTCTAACCTTGCATGGTTATGACAATATCCTGAGCATAAAATATTCTGGTCAGTAGATAGGCTGGTTGCATCATTAGGATCTCTTGGTCAAGGATGAAATAGATTAATGTAGGCCTGTGCATTTGATTTTTTGCCACTAGTCATGTCCCATATTTTGCACTTCCATTCACATCCACTGTCCACCAGTGGACTCGGCCTTATTTCATACTAAACCTGGGAATTGGACCTGATATGGGATTGTGAATGATTGGTAACTCCATGCATTTTACAATTGATTTCACTGTCATGAAAGTCCCAGTACTGGTTTTCATTGCTATATTAGCTAACCTCTTTTGTTGTATAGCATGCTTTCTGCTACATCTGTTGTTCACCATCGTGCACATATGCTTCCATTTTAAATCTGGGAATCTGTGAGGATTCTTTGCAGATACTCCTAATTTTCTAGGGTGTTGATGGTGAATTGTGCTGAACTATAACTGCTACTCTGCAATTGAATTTCTATGTCATTAAACCATTAATTGTGAATGGATGTTTGCTCTGTGCTCTCATTGATGCTGATTGGTTGACATAGCAATATTTAAATCTGGGAATTGCAGACCTTAGTGCCGATGCCTATTTGATTCTGATACACCTTAATTAAGCGCATTGGTACATTGTACATTTCCATATTGCAAGGAAAACAGGTGGCTATAGGGAAAAAGCAGAAAACCACCACAGGATCCTCCAGCAAGAGACCTCGTTCTTCAGACTACGACGAAGGACGCTTCTTATCCCGGGAGCATCAGGACCGCTTTGACAAGGGGTACCTCCCGAAGAAGTTCATCTTTGAGCGGGTCATTGACTAGGAGGACTTCCCCAGAGACTCCCTCATCAGGGAGATTATAGAGCGCCGCCAGTGGCAGAAGCTGGTGAGCTTCGTAGATGAGAGCTCTAGCTCCATAGCGAAGGAGTTCTGCGCCAATGTGGATCGGGCCACGGTGGTTGAGGAGCGGCGCAGCTGGGTGCGAGGTGTGGTCGTCCCCTTCGACCACGCATTTATTGAGAGCTTCCTCCAGACCTCTCATGATGAATCTCGCCAATGTGGCTTCGTGAAGAGGTTCAACAGGATGCAGCCTCTTCCTTGCACGGGCAAGGCCACCTACAGGGACGACATGCCTCCTCTTGCGGATGAGCTCCGCCGAGGCATTACTGCACGCTTCTCAGCCTGGAAGATGAAGACAGGCTCCGATATAGTCCCCGAGAAGCTCAAGAGGAATGAGCTACACACAGAGTTAAACTTCTGGCATCTGTTCGTGAACTCCACAATTCTGCTGTCTTCTAACTTGACGGATGTGAATGTGGAGCGGGCTTGCCTCCTATATGTGCTGCAGAGAGATATCAACCTTGATATCTCTTATGCTTTATCTGACCGTCTCCTGCACATGGTACAGGACGGCAACCCCAAATCCCTTCTTGCTCATTCTTCTCTCATCTCCCATCTGTGCATGCACGCGGGTCTAGAGATCCCGGAGGACGAGCCCCTGGACGTGCCCCTGGGGAATATGCTGACACCGAAGACTTACCAGGACTCGGTCAGGCGCATGCTACAGGACCAGCTCCTTCGTGCTACAGACCTCTCCCCAGAGGAGATAGCCGCCCACAGCCCGAGGTTCAGACCTCGGGAAGGTCTGGAGCAGCCCATGCCAGAGGTTCCCAACGTCCACCAGCAGTCGCCCTGTTCACCTCACCCTACATCACTTGCAGTATCTTCACCACCACAGGCCCAGCCTGCTGCATCCAGCTCAGTCCATCAGAGGGAGGCTATCTGTGAGGACTCTATATCCTACGTGCGGATGCAGCAGTAGATCCAGCACCAGTCCACCATCATTCAGAGCCTGCAGCATTAGCTCAAGCAGCAGACACAGCTCATGGAGCAGCAGACCGCCACCACGCAGAGGATGCAGAAGCAGCTTGATGCTCCGACTCGGATGCTCACAGCTATCTGCAGCCATTTCTCTGTGGATCCTACTGGTTCCCCATCCCAGCCTCTGCCTCTCGCTTTTGCCATGCCATCCCCAGAGGCACAGCCTTCCCCCACAGCTGGACCAGACACCATGGACGAGGATCAGACGCACTGACCTCCTCGCTCTCTCTACCTTCCTTTATCTTCAGCTTTATTTTCCTGTCATTTACTTTTTCTGCACTTTATACTCTACTTTAAACATTTGCATATTGTTGGCACCGTTAGTGCGTGCCCGTATATATGACATTTCTGCTGTTGAGACTTGATTTATGCATGAGTTGTTTCCTCTTATAACGTGTTATCTATGTATGTTTTCTTGTATACGTCTCATTTGCTGGGGACAACAAAGGGTTTAAATCTGGGAATAGAGGCACGTTACTCGAGGAAACACGCGTCTTTTTGTTAATCATGTGTCTTTTTGAAAAGCGAATCGTAGGCAGATACCTTTTGATAACAAAATTCTTTTTGTGAAGCTATACAAATACGTTAACTACAATTTATTTTGCGTCTAATTCCAACCTAGCCATAGGTGCATATATTAGACATTTTTGTTAAAGGCATACCGTCCCGGATTTAGATTTGCTTGATCAGTCAATTGTGAATTGGATTTTTGGAAAGCATTGGTGATATTAATCATGAATTGATGTTGTATGAAACTTGAACTGAGCGTGTGAATGCTTGTATGGTGAATTCATTTCGAAATGAATGCATTGTTTGATTTGATATCATCATAAGTCCAGCTTGATACTGTAGCCAGTGAGGTTCGTGCCTTTACAGTTAATTTCTTTTGAGGGATGCCTCACTGTGATAGTAAACTAGAACTTGATCCATTTCTCTCTGATGCATGCATAAGTTGATGTGATAAAGGCATTTTGTTCTTTTTAGCTGGCGCAAATAGATTTCCTTGAAAGAAAATTTTTACCATTGCTAGCCCCTTGAGCTTGAGACCTTTTTGTTCAATCACCTGATGCAATATGCTAACCACTTTAATTCCTCTACCTTGATTGAGATTGGACAGCTGAGTGGTTCAGAAAGAAAAGCACATAAAAGAAAGTCACTAAATGAAAAGTTAAGTCTTCAAGTGAAGCCACTAAATGAACAAAAATAAAATAAAAAGCAATGTTAAGAAAAAGAAGAAAGGAAAAAGCAAGAAAATGATAAAAAGGAGTAATGGAATGAAAACCTTTGCTTTGAATTGAATGTATCTGAAGTTAGCAAGGTTTAATCTCAATGTTTCTTAGCTACTGTCCAAAATTCTCCTTCCCATTGAGCCAGGCCAAGTTACAACCCTTTTAAGACCTTTTGATCAACTTTGCATGTGTTATGTTTCTTCTCCTTAGGAACTAGAGAATAGGATCAAGCCTATAGTAGTGCTAGAGCTGTAGTGGCTTGAGAGATCATAATACCCCAAACACTTGAGTGTTGAGAGAAATGAACATCTGTGAGGGGTATTCAAGTTAGACTTCATTGTTTGATGGATTTGAAAGCTTTGTATGAAGTTTTGATTCGGTTCATTCATTTGTAGCATTTCTAAGCTCAAGGATTGTTTTACCAATGTTGATTCTAGAGAATTGATCCATGCTTCCTTTTTGAATTTTGTTTATTGCTGAGGACAACAATATTTAAATCTAGGAATTGTTTGATATGCGCCTAGCATATAAGGTTTTCCTAAGCTTTTTAGAGCAAGAATTGAGCATGAAGCATGAATAATTGCCCTGTTTTGTTATGGTTTAAGCTAATGTGATGAATTGACAGGAAAGCAACCACAAATGCCAAAACTAAGCAAAAAGCAGAAGAAAAGAGCCAAGTCTGAAGAAGCTGTGGCGCCATCAGCGCCACATGTGGCGCCTGGAGCACCATTCACACTAGAAGCTGGCGCCTGGGGCACCAGTCTCACGCCAGAGGCACCAAAAGCACTGGAACCTAGCGCCTGAAGCGCCAAGTTAGCGCCTGGGGCGCCATCAATCCTGGAGTTCAACGCCTGGAGCGCCATTTTGGCGCCCAAGGTGCCAAAAGCCATTGCCAGCCAGCGCCTAGGGCGCCAACCTCAAGCCTGGGGCGCCATATTCTCTGGAAGTTGGCGCCTGGAGCGCCACACCCACGCCAAAGGCGCCACAGGTCGACAGAAGCAGCATTTAAGGGCAAAACAAAGATTTCACAGGCTAGGTTATATATACTTCCACCCTCAGCATTGAATGCACGATTTTGGAGGGAGAAAAACACAAAAATAGGGTTTTAGAAGCTTGGGTGCCTTAGTTAGGGGTTTTAGGGAGTTGAAGGTCAAGTGGGGTTGCTTCTCCATCTTCTTCTTCCTTGCTTCAGCTAGGTATGCCATTTTGTTTTGTAACACAGCCACCCATTATGAGGTTTGGCTAGTTTTTCATTGTAGTTAGGGCTAAGCACTGAATGTAACCTCTTTTGGGATTGTATTGGATGCTATCTTTTGTCAATGCCAAATTATTTCATTTTATCTTGTTGAATGCATGTTTCTATCTCTCTCTGGAATTGATCACTCTAGTTAGATATTGAGAGCTGGGGTTTGCAATAGGAATATTGGGGCTCTATGCTTGGACTTAGGTAAAGTGACAAGCTTTACATTAACTAGGGATAGGAGTGTATGCTTGCAACCATCTAATGCATTATTTAATGCTTAACTTAATCAATATCACTAAGGAATTAGGGTATTAGAGTGGGTTAAAGGGTTAAGAACACTACGAGAGTAAGGCTTAGCTATTATTATTGAAGACGCATGTTGGGTAACTTAGGCTTGATGAAGGTAGTAGTCAATACATGAACAAGGGTAGGAAGCATTTGGTGTGGATTGCCCTAGCTACTTAACCACGTATCTTATTATCAACCTCCATAGTTGTCTATACGCTTATGTTTATATTTAGCTCTTAGTTTAGCTTATTCCTCACACACACACAAAAACAACCTTATTCTTTATTCGTTATCCAATTTATCGATTTAATTGGTCAAACAATCCTCATGGGAACGATATTCTTCTTATCACTTTATTACTTGAGCGACCGGTGCACTTGCCGAGTACGCAACAGCTGGCTTTTAAGAAAAACTACGTTTTTAACTAATGGGATGCGATGTATTTATGATTGATGTGTGTTTGTTCCTATATGTGCTCGTTTTCAAGAAAAATTGTGTATTTAACTAATGGGATGCGATGAATTGGCTTGTTGATTGATATAACTGTAAATGATATTATTATTGTAATGATTGGATTTTTGGGAAAAGTCTTAATTACAGAGGAGACTCTGCCCAAAATTATATAATATGTTTTCCTATTTAACTAATGGGATGCGATGAATCATGGACACACTTACGGAGTTGGGACACATGGAAGACATTGTGAAGATTAGAAAGGGATGGAGGTAACGCAATTTGATATGCTACAAGATCGACTCTTTTCAGAATTTGAAAGGGACCAATAAAATGAGGTGTGAGTTTTCGAGATTTCAATGTTTTGCCAACCCCAGTCCAAGGAGTAACTCTTAAGAATACATGATCACCAACCTCAAATTCTAGGTCTTTTCTCCTCTTGTCCTGGTAACTCTTCTGCCTACTCTGAGCAGTTCTCATTCTCTCTTGGATCAACTTGACCTTCTTAGTGGTTTGTTGTACCACTTCAGGTCCTAAAATGAGGTTCTCTCCAATTTCTAACCAACACAAGGGTGTTCTACACCTTCTACCATACAAAGCTTCGTAGGGAGCCATACCAATGGAAGAATGAAAACTATTGTTATAGTTAAACTCTGTTAACGGTAGAAAACTCTCCCAACTACTCTTTTGTTCCAAAACACACGCCCTCAAAAGGTCCTCTAAAGGCTGAATGGTCCGCTCAGTCTGGCCATCAATTTGAGGCTGATAGGCTAAACTTAGTCTAAGCTTGCTTCCCAAAGCTTTGTTCAAACTTCCCCAAAATCTAGAGGTAAATCTAGGATCTTTGTCAGATACTATACTAGACGGCACACCATGCAATATGACAATTTCACTAATATACATGGAGGTCAACTTCTCTAAGGAAAACCTGATATTAATGGGGATAAGATGAGCAAATTTGGTCAACCTGTCAACAATAACCCAAATAGAATCTAAACCTCTCGAGGTTCTAGGCAGTCCTACGATAAAATCCATGGAGATACTATCCCACTTCCACTGGGTATCTCTAAAGGTTGCAACTTCCCTGAGGGTCTCTGAAGTTCTATCTTAGCCTTCTGACAGACTAAACATGCATATACAAACTCACAAACCTCCTTCTTCATGTTTGGTCACCAAAACATTGTCTTGAGATCTTGATACATCTTGGTGGCACTAGGGTGGATACTCAAACTACTCCTATGTCCTTCATCCAAAATCTTTTTCCTATGCTCAGATACATTGAGAACACAGATTCTATCTTGAAACCTCAAGACTCCATCTGATCCCACATGAAAACTATTATCTTTCCCTGCCACTATGGCTTCTAACTGAGTTTTCAGAAAAGGATCTAACTTCTGGCGCTCTCTGATCTCTCCTAGCAAACTGCTAGTATTCTTCAAAGCTCCTAGTCTCACATTGTTAGGGGTTACCTCACGCACAGGCTAAGGTCTGTAAACTGTTCTAGGAGGTTCAATTCCCTAACCATCAAAGCAGATATATGCAAGGATTTCATACTCAAAGTATCAGCCACTACATTGGCTTTGCCAGGGTGATAGCTAAGCTCAAAATCATAATCCTTAAGAAACTCTAACCATCTCCTCTGACGCATGTTCAACTCTTTCTGACTAAACAGATACTTAAGGCTTTTATGATCACTAAACACTTCACACTTAGAGCCGAAAAGATATCCTAAGAGTAAACACTACAGCAACTAACTCCAAATCATAGGTAGGATAATTCCTTTCATGTGTCTTGAGTTGTCTAGAAGCATAGGCCACTACTTGGCCATTCTGCATCAACACTCCTCCTAAACCCATTTTTGATGCATCGCAATACACCTCAAAGGGTTCTCTTAGGTTAGGCAAAACTAACACAGGCACTATCATCAGTTTTTCCTTAAAAAACCAGGCTCACACTGTGCATCCCACACAAAAACTTGACCCTTACGAGTTAGCTTGGTCAAAGGTAAGGCTAATTTGGAGAAATCTTCTATGAATCTTCGGTAGTATCCTGCTAAACCCAGAAAACTCCTAATCTCAAACACAGATTTAGGGATTTCCCACTCAAGAACAGCTTCTACCTTAGAAGGATTTATAGCTATACCTCCTTGGGATATCACATGTCCTAGGAAACTCACTTTCTCCAACCAAAACTCATACTTGGACAACTTAGCATAAAGTTGTTGATCCTTAAGGGTCTGTAGCACAATCCTCAGGTGCTCCTCATGCTCCTATCTAATCTTAAAGTATACCAAAATATCATCTATGAACACTACTACAAAACTATCAAGATAGGGGTGAAAGATTCTATTCATATAATCCATAAACACACCAGGGGCATTAGTCACACCAAAGGGCATAACTAAATACTCGTAGTGACCATAACGAGTCCTAAAGGTAGTCTTCAGAATATCCTCAGACTTCACACGATTCTGATTGTAACCTAACCTAAGGTCTATCTTGCTAAACACACATGCTCCTACCAACTAATCCATAAGGTCATCTATTCTAGGAAAAAGATACTTGTTCTTAATCGTCACCTTGTTCAACTGGCGGTAATCTACACATAACCTCACGGTCCCATCTTTCTTCTTCACTAACAACATTAGCACTCTCATGGAAACACATTGGGTCTCACAAACTACTTATCCAACAAATCTTTTAGGAGTTTCTTAAGCTTGGCTAACTCTATAGGAGACATCCTATATGGGGCAATGGATATGGGTCCGACACTAGGTACCAAATTTATAGAAAACTCTATCTCTCTCTCAGGCGGTAAGCCAGATATATTCTCAGGAAACACTCCTGGAAACTCTCTAACAACAGGGAGGTCACCTAGAGAAACCTTGGTCTCTATTTCCAGGTTAGATGAGATCATGTACACTTGAGCATTTTCTTTCAAAGATGACATAAATTTGGTTGGTAGAGATAAACATCCCATTATTACTCACTTCAGGATCACCAAACACAATAGTTTTATCAAAACAATTCAACAAAACATGGTTGGACGATAACCAGTCCATACCCAAAATAACATCAATTTAGCTTAGAGGTAAACAAATCAAATCAACACAAATTTTTCCATCAGCAATTTCTACAAAACAACTTAAACACACATCAAAAGTCAAAACAGACTCACTAGTCAGGGTCTCAACCACAAGCTCACCACTCAAAGAAGACACAAAAAGTTTAAGTTTCTCCACCCACAAATAAAATATAAACGAATGGGTCGCATCGGAGTCGAATAGCACAAGTAACGGAATCAAATATCTTCCTTGGTAATGGGGAAAGTATGTCACCAACTCTTCGAACTTAGTTGTATACTCAACCATAGTCATAGTCCCTTGCTTAAGCTCTAATAATTCCATCTCTTTCTTGTTTCTAACAGCTTTAGGAAAGTATTTCCCTATACATACCCCCTTGGAGGTTTCCCAGGTCACAGCTTGACCCTCAGCATCAAAGCTTGGAGAACATCAACTATTGTACAATCATTCCTACAAGCCATCACTTCTTGCGCACACCAAGAAGTGAAAACATGGAAGGGATACACAAAACAAAAGAACAATACAATTCTACACCTACTTAATCACTAAAGAGAGTTGATGTCTCGAGAAATCACTCATCTACAACAGTTCTCCCTAGAGGCATTAACACTTATCATTCACTATTTGTATTCTTGAATGCTTGCCATAATGTTCGTTTGCACTTCACAAATTATCCAAATGGCCAGTTTGATAACTCGTGACCAGGCATTGGAGCTTATGGTATAACAGAGACATTAGAATTACAAACATGTTATGACCACCCCAAGAAATCTGCACAACCTATGCATCACAACAATATATGCAAGTCTCAAACAATAACAATCCAAACAAATACCAGGCAGTCAATTACTCCAAACATCAAACATCCAACAAGAAACCACAGATTGCACAAAGAAATATAGCAGACTCACAACTCGCCGGCCGAAAAGGTTCGACCTGCTCTGATACCACTAATGTAACGACCTACCTCGTCACTACGACATCACAAACTCTAGACATGTATATTTCAAATTTTAATGAAAACTTCATTAATCTAATTATGAAAATGGTAGTAAGTTTTTTGCAATAATACAATCATCATACACACGATACAAGTACAACAATTGAATACATATGTATATGTATATGTATAGTATATCAGTACTCATCATTCACATGTTTAGAATTTAATTTAGTTTTACATGTAATTATAATTAAAAATATACATGTCTACAAAAAGGATTAAGGGACTAACTATAAAAGAGTTAATTAGCAAAACACAACTCTTACAAAAAGAGTTCCAACTCATCACGTCGGCTTGGCGGCTCCAACAAAAGAAGATCTCTCTCCAAGATCACCTACTGTTGTTCATCTGTTCCCACAAATGAAAGTTCATGATCATCATAGGTACCAACCATGCGGTACAACAAATGCAAGGGTGGGTTTATTATATAAAACCAACAAGCATCAAATAGTAACCATTGGAAAGGAAACAACGTTAACAACCTCTATCATTACCACAAGTCCATCAGTCCAATACATACTCGACAAACCCATCATTCCATTACACGTTCAACAAAACAATCATCCAATGCATTCCATAACTCAAACAATCATGTTCAGAATGATGTATGCATCTGACTCATCACTAAGCATGCAATGTGGTACCATTCTCATGGAGGTACTAGGGGGCATCACTCTGTTTTGAACAACCCTGAGTCACAAGAGAGTTCAAAACAGAGTGATGCCCCCTAGTACCCCCGTACTTACTGCCACCATTCTATGTCCATCCATGAAATATGAAGTATGAACATGGACACCATCAATGCAATGACCATGGATAGATAGGGATCGGAATTTTAACAATCCCTTTCTCTCTTAGGATGCTTAAAATTTGTAAACCCACCCTCGCAAGGTTATCTAGTCATGCACCCCCATGTACATACACAACATCACTGATACACTGACCATGGATAGATAGGGACCAAAATTTTAAACAATCCCATTCTCTCTTAGAATGCTTAAAATTCGTAAACCCACCCTCGCAAGGTTATCCGATCGGTCAATGTACCCCACGTGGACATACACAATATTACCACAGGCACCATCAATGTATGACCTGGCTAGGAACAAATCCTTCCTCGCAAGGGTAACCCATCATACACCTCCATGGGTATCCATGTATATCCACACACAATGACATTGTTCACATCAACATTATCTCTCATCAATGTCATTATCAACCTCAACATCATATCATCTCAATATCATCATCATGCATATCAATATTATCTCATTTCGACATCATCAATCACGTCAACATTATCTCATTTGAACATCGTCAATTACATCAATGACACCTCAATTTCAATATCATCAATTAACTACATCACAAGCAATCACATTTCACATCTATACATAATACATATGCCTGAGATTCACATTCCCCAGGTTTTCACACAATCCAAATTTCATACATTTACAATTCATCATAACATAAGACTGATATTTTTAGGAAAATTCTAAATTAAAGAGGAGAACTACAACATATAAAACACACTCTCGTGCCCATTTAAAAATTTAGTAAAGAATTAAATAGAAAAAAGGCATTATAAAATTTCAGGCAAAGTCTCCTCTGTAATTAAGACTTTTCCCAAAAATTCAATCATTACAACGACAATATTATTCATAGTTTATCCATCAACAAGCCAATTCATCACATCCCATTAGTTAAAAATAGTTTTCTTGAAAACGAGCACACACATGAACAAACACATATCAATCATAAATACATCGCATCCCATTAGTTAAAAAAATGTAGTTTTTCTTGAAAATCAGCACACGGTAGGGACAAGCAGTTATCTTCATAGTTGGACTCCCTGGCCCCCAACTATGGTACCAAAATTATAACCAAATAATAAACTCCCCTTACCTATCTATATCCCTCTGTTAGCTCTTTGAAACGTCATTTTGGGATCTCTCAAGTTCACATGCTTTGGCATTCAGGGTCAAATACCCACTCAAATTTAAAAAGAGACTAAAATGGTGTTTTAGGAGTCCACATCAAAAGACATCATTTTGAAATTCAGATAACACCAATGTGACCAGGGCTCAACAAGGATCACAGAAATGACATCAATTTCATAAAAAGGAGACTTTTACAACATCTCATTTTCAAAGGAAGTTTAGAAACAACCAATAACGTTACCTGAATCACAAGAGACATCAAGAGAGACTTAAACTAGCTAGAAGAACAAAGGAAACTAATATTACCTCAAGGACCAAGAAAGGATGATTGGAGGCTCCGTTCTCTACCAAAACTTCGAGAAGAGTTTTGAAGATTCCGCTCCTATTAAAGTGTTCCTCTCCGTGCGGTGGTCTCGTGGCAAGCAACGACAGTCTGTGGTGGTCACCGGTGGTCACCGGTGGTCTTGGATGGTGGAGGGTGATGGAGGGAGGTTGGGGAAGGTTTGTGGGAGGCAAAAACCTCCATTTTCGTGACTTGGAAGCTTAAAAATGTATTCAGCACCACCTCCACTCGCCCAGGCGAGCAAAAATGCCTGCAAAACTCGCTTGGGCGAGCTGACCCAATTCTAGAATTTTCTACCTCAGTCAAAAATTAATTTCTCACGTTACAGACGTTATTTTGATAATCCCAATGGTCAAAAGTTAGATATATGGGTTAGGAAGCCATCTAAACTTTTAAAGAGATCCAACGGTTAACCAATCTATAATGATGATTTTACTAAAAATAGGTTTTCGGGTCAAACTCGGAATAACACCATTTCAACGCAGCTGAAGCAAATTCCCCATAACTTGACATCTACACCAAGCAATTGCACATGGAGAATCCACATAACATTTCAACTAATTATAAACTAATCAAATAGTCAAATAACATAAGAAATACATCGAACATCTATTTTCGGTTATTGAAATTTCAGGGCGTTACAGAGCGCAACTGGAATATGTTTGAAATGGTAAGCATTTCAAATTTGTTAAGCAAAAATGTATTTATTTAATTTAAATAAGAACTTATAATATGATAGTTGATTTAATTATAATTATTTAGGTCCACACAAAAAAAAGGAACCGTTTAATGCAGAAGACCATGGATGATGTGGTATTTGTGATGGCCAATTCAAGATTGAATAAGAAGAGAGAAGTTAGAAAGACAAAGATCTACACCATAGAAGATATTTCTTCTGATGATGATTGGATTGTAGAGGAGAATCATGATGATGATGATTTGAACGCCATGGAAGAAGACATTCTTCAAGTTGAAGACAAAGCTGGAAATGGTGGTGCACATGTAGATGTAGATGATTTAGATGTTCCTCCTATTGATGAGGATGAAATGGTTGGACTTGGAATTGGAGATGGAGTGGGAGACGCAAATGTCATTGTCAATATCATTAATGACAATGAAGATGATGATAATTGTCAAGAGGAGTTGAATGCTCTCCTAAATGACTAGAGTTGGAACTGAAACAATTTCAATTTTATATGAATTAATGTTATGTTATGACTTATGAATTTTTATTGTGTTGTGTTATGTACTTATGAATTTATATTATGTTATGACTTATGAATTTATATATGAATCTAGGTTTTTTTTTATTTATTGAGTTTTTTATGCATATAGATTATATATATATATATATATATATATATATAAATTTTAGGTATTGAGTATTGACATAGGTAGGATCTCGATCTGATTTTACGACTCGATTTATGATCTTTTATCTCCTCTCCCGATCCTAGGTAAAATCTCAATTTAACAACGTTGCTTGGAACTATAATACTTTTCAGATATTTTACAAAAGGAAAAAAAAATCTACTATTAGAATCTATAAAAAATAAAAGAAATAGCCACTATTAGAAACCAATATTTTACTCCAAGTAAATAAATTACATATTTTACAGAGAAATGTAATTTCCTTTTTGAATAAAATGAAACCTGTATTTTTTTCGGACCTTACAAATCGAATGGTTGTTGGATTCTACTTTAGCGGTAATCGGATAAATTCCTTGTAATCTACATACTTTTCAAAGCATTTTGGTAGTTCACATTACTGTTTATTATTCTTATTTTGTTTAAAAATTCGTGTCCATAGATTTCGGATTGCTCACTTTTTGCTTGGTTATTGTTTTAGGCATAGTTATCAAAACCGGTTCGGTCATTGACCCGGTCGAGGTAGTGGGTCAGTGGATCAGTGGTCCAACCGGTGGATCAGTAGTTGGCCCGGTTTGAACCGGTCTATATTTAAAAATTCAAAATTATATTATATATACATATATAACTAACATTATTTAAAATAAAAATTGAAGTATTAAAATTGATAACACAAATAA
>PYAF01002537.1:11003-21540 GCA_007407185.1 Glycine tomentella
CAATGTATGCTCTTCTAGGCTTAGCTTCCTTCTTGCCTTTGCTGTCTTGTTGCTGTTTCTTCAAGTATATGGAGCATTCTGATTTAATGTGACCAGGTTTGCCACATTCAAAACATGTATAGTTGTTGTCCACCTTCTTGAAGTTGCTTGTGCTGTTGTTTGTAGAATTGTTCTTGTTGTTTCTTGCAAACTTTCTGCCGTTGTTCTTCTTCAAAAACTTGCTGAACTTCTTTACAATCAAGTTCATGCTTTCATCTTCATCTTCATCACTAGAGTTTTCATCTTTCTCCACTTTGGGTGCTGCAGATTTCAATGCTATTCCCTTGCTTTTCCTTTCTGCATCTTCACCAAAAGTTAGTTGAGACAATTCAAACTCATATTCAAGCAACTTACCAAATAGTGCAACCATTGTCATTTTTGAAAGGTCTTTAGATTCCTTGATGGCTGTTACTTTGGGTTACCAAGCTCTAGTGAGGCATTTAAGAATCTTGATGTTAAGTTCTTCAACATCAAATGTTTTGCCAAGTCCCAAGAGGTGATTCACTATGTGTGTGAACCTTGTTTGAAACAGGGAAATACTCTCATTCTGATTCATCTTGAACATTTCATATTCATGTATCAAGGAATGCTTCCTTGATCTCCTTACTTCCTCAGTCCCTTCATGGGCGATTTCAAGCATCTCCCACATTTCCTTGGCACTTGTGCATATAACGGTTCTGAAAAAATCATCAGAAGACAGAGCAGAGGTTATCATGTTCTTTGCTTTAAAATCGTACTGAACAAGTCTTTTCTCATCATCATTCATCTCATCCTAATCTTTGGGAATCATGTTATTGTCTACTATCTTGATGGGCACCCTAGGACCCTTTTCTATGGCATTCCATGCTCCTGGATCATTGGATTGAATAAAGATCTTCATTCTATTTTTTCAAAAGCTGAAATTCTCCCCCTCAAACAAAGGAGGTCTATTTAAAGATGCACCTTCCTTGAAGGTTATTTGTGAAGTATTCATTTTAAAAAAATGATCTTGAATACCTTACAAGACCTAGCTCTTGATGCCAATTGTAAAATATGGGAACACTTCACACTTAACCAAGAGGGGGGGTGAATTGGTTAGCCTTGGCAATTTAAAAAATTACTTGATGAATCAAAATCAGAGTTTCTTTGCCCTTTAGATCTTTATCACAAAAACAATCAAGATTCTTTATCCAAGATCAATCCAAGACTTGTAATGCCTCAAGAAACAATATGTAAAAACAGAATTCACAAAGAGAATTGACAATTATGCAGAAAATGAGAGAACACACAAAATTTATATTGGTTCAACTCAAACACTATGAGGCTACATCCAGTTTCTTCTACTCAACACTAGAGTAGAGTTCCACTATAACAAATATTATCCTTACAGGCAATTACAAGCTTCTCTTTATCAACCCTAGATAAAGTTCAGAAGTCTAAAAATCTATTAGACCCTTAGAAGCAACACCGACACTGAGAACACTACTCAGCTGTCTTTAGAGAAACACTATCTCTAATTTTGCAAGAAAAAAAACCAATTACAATGGAACTTCACATACAAAGATTCAATCAGAATTTTACACCATCAAAAGAGTAAGGAAAAAATTCCTCTGTTGATCCAAGAATGATATGCATAATGACAAAAATACCAGGTTGAATGCAGAAACAATATGCAGAAAAAGCCTTTCCTTAAACTTTGAAATGAATTGACTTGCTTCACTAAATCCTAATGACCCATTCTTGTTTTAATGGAAGCAATACCTTTAGAACCCAGAAGAAAGCCTTTGTGAATGCTTGGTAAGCTCTTAGAATGCTCAGTGCTCGAAAATTCAATTTCTATATCGTTCTCTAAATCAGACAAGCCAAGGGTTCTATTTATACTAAAAATAGTAATAGAAATAATTGATTAAATAAGCTCCTGTAATCGATTGTTTATCATTTGTAATCGATTACACACGTTCCCGTAATCGATTAAAGGTGTTCATAGTAGGTTCTGAGTTACAGCAACGGGTCATTTAATCGATTATCCTGATGTGTAATCGATTAAGACAGACATTGCAAAAATCATGTTTGTGAATTGTAATCGATTACAATACATGGTAATCGATTAAGGCAGACTATGTGCAAAACATGAAATGAACTAAATAATCGATTACAATAAATGTTAATCAATTAAGATAGACTGATCTCTTTTTCTAAATAGGCAAGTAATCGATTACAGATAAGTGGTAATCGATTAAACCAGTCAGTCAATCAGATTTATGTGTATACTAGAATGAAATAATCGAGTAATACGATGATGTAATCGATTAAATTGTTCTTGATAAATTCCAGAAAGCTTGAAGAACAATATAATCAATTCTTTAAGTAAAGTAATCGATTAAACCAGCTTAAGGTCATTTTTCCAAAACAGTTAGCTTCTTTTTAAGTTCCAAAACAATTACTTAAAGCCTTTTATGATGTAATGCATAAATGAATATAAATGGTATGCATCCAAGAACTTGGATCAACATAAAGCTTTCTTTCCTTTTACATTTAATCACAATCTTCATCTTCAAGCCTTCAAGCATTTTGAAAGTCAAAACATTTCCATGTGTTTACATTGCTTCAATCTTCAAGAGCTCCCCCTCAAATCAACACGGTGCTCCCCATGGAGAAACACTCAGTCTGATAAACTGCTTGGACAACAAGTCCTCCAACTGCACCTTCAGATCTCTCAACTCTAGAGGAGCCATACAGTAAGTGCTATAGATATTGGTCCTACACCAGGAACCAAATCAATGGAGAAATCAATCTCTCTCAGGTGGTATGTAACGCCCCGTATGCATCCGGTTCATTAACATTAATTTATGGTCATTAAACGCAGCAATTATAACAGATAAACAATTTGGAACCGATAAACAAAATGACGTCATCAAACATCATTAACAACACCCACTGTACATCATATATGGTGAATTCGCGTAATATACAAGGTATATATCAAAACTGTACATATCCCTCTCAGGGTACAAAATCACAGGCATAAAATAAAAGCAGAGCCAACATGCTCTCCAACACTATGCCTAAGGTTCTCATAGAACCTATCCTTGCTCGGGCCTCTTGCCCTATGATCTATCAGCTGCTCTTTGAGTATCACCTGCAAAACATAATCCCCAACAGGGGTGAGATAACAATCTCAGTAAGCTCAGGGTCCTTGGAAGTCTTTCCTCCCCTTGGTTAACTTCCATGCATATAATATCAAAATTGACATTTCAAACTAGCCACCACAGTTCTCAAGCCATATCACCACATATACATATGTCTCAAGGGTTCATCATCACCCTTTTTAAGAATTTACATCATCATAATTTAGCCATCACACTATTAAAACACATCACATGTACATGGCGCACACACACACACACACACACACACACACATATATATATATATATATATCATTTATCAATGCCTGAGGAAGCTACATCCATCTATGTGGGCACTTTTCTCATCAGGACTTCCTATCCTTGCCTGAGGAAGATACATCCATCTATATGGGCACATCTTTCATCAGGACTTTCTATCACTAGTCTGAGGAAGCTACATCCATCTATATGGGCACATTTCTCATCAGAACTTACTTAGACATTTATATATTCTATTCTATTCTACTGGCCAGAGAATCTCAACAATCACACAACACTATCACAATGTATATCATTAATCCATATATATCATATACATGTTTCAATAAAATAGCAACACACAATTTCAATACATATGCATCATGATATACAATAACCATCACTCCCTCGAAGTATGGTGGAACACAGTCAGTGGGAAACACTCCCAAGAACAAAGAGCTTACCTGGCAATGCAGTGCTCTGCTGTCCAATCCCTGGACTGTGGTCTCCGCCACTGACACCCTTGGTGTCACGCCCTATACAAAGACACACACAAGCAAGAATCATCAACGACCCTCAACCGTTTAGAAGAAAAGAAAAGCAATTCCTTTCCATTTAAACCTCTTTGTCTTCTATCTTAAAGTTATCAGAACTAACCACCTTATAGGCGACTCATTGATCCTAAGCAGGATCTATCTTAGCCTAACCAAGGCACTAGAGTCTCTCTAAGACTCTGCATAAACCAATTTCATGTCCTATTCAGACCATATTTCAATGATTGTCAATTTCATCAAAATGGTTACTTCAACACGTTTTCACCGTTTATATGATCTCCTGAACATATTTTGTAAAAGAATCTAGGCTCGTACGTATCATAATACCCTCCATTTACCCAACATTCTTCCTACTCATACATATATCAGAGCCAAAACCAAACTTCATCAATAGTCATGATTCAAAGTTCAATATTCATCAGTACAAACTCCTGAGCATAATTTTCTAAAGAATCCAAGCCTAATTCTAGCCCTAACACAAATGGGTTACTATTCATCCCATTATCAATCTCACAAATCAATTGGTAAAACTTGAGTTTCTTATCTCTAAACTACCGAGGAAGGCTAGAAGATCACTTCCCCAAGCTTTAGCGTCCTTGAATCGCCTTCTTTCCCTTCCAAATCTCAGTTTTACAACGTTCCCTAGAGAACGGGATCTCTCCGATTGGTGGTTCTCTCGAGGAACTGAAGCTGGAATCTAGCTCATGGAGGAGTTCTAATCAACTTTCTAGTTGGATGGGAAGTGTTTGGATGAGGTATGGAGAAGATATAAAGCTCCTCTGGTCGTTAATTGCAGAAAACACAAAGGAAGAAGAAGAGGAACATTTTTCCTCTTCCAAAATGCAAAAATGGCCTTTTATAGGCCCCCAGTCCGCATTCCCATGCTAATAGCGCCATCCTGGCGTTATTTGCACCAATTATTCGAGTCTGGACGTGTTCCTAGCGCTAATCGCGCCACTCTGGCACTAACCGCGCCAGATATTCGAGAAAAAGAGCCTCCAGGTGCATTCTGGCACTACTGGTGCCACTTCTGGCGCTAACTGCGACACTTTGGCGCACCTCCCACGCTAACAGTGCCACTCTCTAGTCGTCGCAAAATCCGTCGCTAATTTCGTCGCTAACGTTTTTTTGACGAAATATAGTAAATTTAATTTTAATTTTTTCCATTGTTATTATATGGTAGCTACGTAATCTCCTCTTGAAATATATCCATGAACTCGCTCACCACAGGGATCTGCGACAGATCAACACACGGCTTATCTTCTGTCACACCTGAGAAGATATTGCCCTGAGCTCCTCCTTTCATTTCCTTGCGAGCTGACTCCCTCTGAAGGCACCACGACCTCCTTGTTGAAAATAATAGGAATACTTCAATACAGCCAAAAGGGGGGGTAAATTGGTTGAACCATGGTATTTTAAAATTTTGTAATCAGAGTTTCCACAGGATCTTTATCACTTTGAAAATTGTTTTGAAACCAAGAAACTTATATTCAATCAAATTACTCTATCAAGAAAATCAATAGACAATTGAAATCTTTTCTGTGCAAATAACTTGATTCACAAACCAAAGCAATTAGGAGATGAAGACAATAGAATAAAGATCACCCACAATTTTATACTGGTTCACTTCAAACACTATGAAGCTACATCCAGTTCTTCCACTCAACACTAGAATGGAGTTCCACTATTGCAAATAATATTCTTACAAGATATTACAAGCCTCTCTTTATCAACCCTAGATAAAGTTCAGAGATCTAAAATCCTATTAGATCCTTAGAGACCAACCCCACTGAGAACACTACTCAGCAACCCCTAGAGAAACCCTATCTCTAGTTATCATGCAAGAAACCCATTTACAATAAGCCAATCTTTACAGAGTTTGAATAACAGAGATACAACTTCAAAGTTTAAGGAAAGAAGTCACCTGATGATCCAATGAATGATATATATATGAATGATTAAATCAGGTTGAATGTTGAAAACAGATTCAGAACAATGCTTCCCTAAAACTTTGAAAAGACACTTCTTGCTTTTTACATCAATTATCAACTCATGAATGTATTGTGAAAGCAAGCACTATAAGAACCCAGAGAATCACTAAAGAATATTTGGAAAGCCTTTGAATGCTCAGAAATACGAGTTGGTCAAGTTAGAAAAACAACTGAGTAAAGGTTCTATTTATAACAAACTTTTTATAACCATTGGTAATCGATTAAATACGCTCCTGTAATCGATTATTTTACTTATATAATCGATTAAATCAAGACTATAATTGATTAATATGTTCATCAGATTTCTGGGTATGGTTTACAATCAAAATAATCAATTATTACGATGAGTAATCGATTACACCAGAAGGACATTCAATAATGAAAACACTGTGTAATTAATTACATCCTTTGGTAATCGATTAAACCAGGAAGGTGTATAAAACGAGTTTGAACTATATAATCGATTACAATTTCTGGTAATCAATTAAGCCAGAAAGCTTCTAAGCCAAAAGATGTATTGGGTAATCGATTACAGATTTTGGTAATCGATTATGACAGAAAAGCATGTAAGCATATCATACGATGTAATCGATTACTACCTTGGGTAATCGATTAAGACAGAAAGAGACTTTTTAGTTTTGGATAAGGTAATCGATTACTGCTCTGTAGTAATCGATTACAATGTTCATCAAGGCAGTTTAAAAAAATGAACCAAGTTAAAATAATCGATTAACCTGATACGTAATCGATTACATTGTTCTTGAAAGGTTTTCCAGAAAATACAAAGAACAAAATAATCGATTCTTTTCTCAAAATAATCAATTAAACCAGTAAGAACTTATTTTTCCAAAAGCCTTTAGATTTATTTTAAAAACTTAAGCAGTTTTATCAAAACCTTGTGAACTCTTTTTCCTAACCACATAGATTCAATGAATGATATGAATGCAATGCAATTGGATCACCAGAAATGCTTTCTTCCTTTTACATTCAATCACAAATTAATCTTCAAGGCTTCATGGCATGTTGAAAGTTCAAAACCTTCCTTCTTGAATCAATTTATCCTTTGTGTTTCAAGTAGCTCCCCCTCAATTTAACACTTGTTGCACCACGACATGCTTAGCCAACCAATCTATAACCAGAATGATCTCAAGGGTAGGCATCGCAAGGCAATACAAACCAACACTGTACTCTCTACCCTCAAACTGAAACCGCACATCTGTGCAATACATGTCCACTCGACACTGCTCCCTAGAAGTGGTGGTAACCTCCATAGAAGGAGAAAATCTGAACCTCTGCAAGTTCAGCTGTAATGCAGTACGATTCTCAATGAAGGAGTGAGTGGCTCCAAAGTCGAACAAGACTCTCACATCATAAACATCTACCAGAATAGTACCTCTGATCAAGTCAGGAGCTCTGGCTACCTCTCTGGCATCCACTGTGTAGATCTGACCTGCGGTGGGTGCTACTGATATCACTGGAGCAGCTAGAGCTTGGCCGCCTGCCTGCGGACACTCTCTAGCATAATGGCTATGCTTGCCACATCTATAGCATATAAGCTGACCAGTGGGGCACACTCCCCAATGATTCCTCCCATAAGTATCACACTTGGGAGGTGGAACCGGTCTCTATAGTGATCATCTCTAACTGGGACCCTTCTTGAACCTATCTGCTGGAGAATGAACTCTCAAATCTCTGCCCTTGCCCTTCCCGGCAGGGCCTGGACCACTTGTCTCCTCACCTCCTGTCTCATGGAGGGAATAGGCTGGCTGCCACTTCACCTCCTGATCATATCCTCCACCTGGCGACACTGTCGCATCAAGCTGCTCAAATCTCGGGATCCACTACCAGTAATCTTCTCCTCAATGCTCTCTCTAAGTCCTCTCTGGAATTTAGCAGCAAGAACCTCTACATCAGGTAGAGCCCTCCTAAAATGCGCATACTTAGCCAACTCATTGAACTTGGCCAAGTACTCATTCACTGGCTTTCGTCCCTGGACAAGGCCTTCAAACTTGGCATGCTTCTGCTCTCTAGCATCTCTAGGAAAATATCTGTCTAGAAACTGGGCCTCAAAAGTGTGCCAGGTGATAGCCTCACCTTGATCTCTCAACAACTGTGAAGTGGTGACCCATCACTCATGCGCATCTCCCTGAAGTAGATATGTAGCATAGAGAAGTTTCTAATGGTCTGGGCACTCCATCACTGTGAAGATCTTCTCTAAAGCCTATAGCCATCTAGCGGCAGCAATGAGATCATATCCCCTATGAAAAGCTAGAGGGTCATGCTTACGAAAAGCAATGAGCATCTTCCCACTAGCAGTTGTATCCTTCTCAACATCAGCTTGGGACAATCGGTCCTCTTTGTGGTGGCTAGGCCCATCGGAACGATGGCGACCTCCACCCTGGTGGCGACTAGCCTCACCCTCTTAAGTAGGTGGTGGAGAGGGTCTTCTGTTATCTCTTCGCAGAGATCTTAACTCTGCCATCAACTCTCATTGGCCTTTGCCAAGGCCTTATTCGCCTGCCTGCTTGCAACCATCTCATGCTGCATAGTTGCGAAGGCGGCTGTCACTGGGTCAGGGTGTCCATCGGTGCCTGCCGTCTCACTGTTGTTCTGGGTCCTCACCATGGCATTGCACATGTCACACAAAGGGTGAGTTGATCAGGCCCACACTTAGTGACCACACATGCAATAGTCATAATGAACACCTAAACAGTTGTGAACAACACACAAGTCACCATACATAATGTTTCCCTAGGAAAATACTCTGATACCATAAAAATGTAACGCCCCGTATGCATCGGTTCATTAACATTCATTTATGACCGTTAAGCGTAGCAATTAATTAAAGTTAATTAATTCGGAAGCAGTAAACAAAATGACGTCATCAACAACATCTTTACATTATGTATGGTAATTATTCGCATCATACAACCAGAGGACCAAATAAGCCATATGCATATATCTCAATACATGTAACTACATAATGGTTGTACAAAATAAGGTATCTAATACTTGGTCCTCTCAACATACATCAATATCTCTCAAGATATACAACATATACATAATGTACATTAATATGTGCATCTTCCCCTCAGGGGTACAAAATATAGGCATAACAAAATAATGAGCCAGCATGCTCTCAAAATATATGCCTAAGGTTTACACAGAACCATGTCCCTACTCGAGCCTCTTGCCTTGGGATTCACCATCCGCTCGTTGAGCATCACCTGCAAAAATATAATCCCCACACATGGGGTGAGATACAATCTCAGTAAACTCAGGGTTCTTGGAGGTCTCTCCTCCCCCTGGTTCACTTCCATGACATATAGCATCAAAATTGGCATCACACCATCTAGCCATCATGGCTCTCATAAAACACATCACATGTATATCACAACACAGGTGCCATTCTGTTGGGCGCTACCAACATCAGGAATGCAACACAGATATAACATATATATACATATATCATTGCCTTAGGAAGATCATCCTCTGAAGGGAACATTCTCTCAGGACTTATTCACAATAGAATATATATATATATATATAACATAACATAGATATAAGAGAAGATCATCCACTTAAGGGCACATCCTCTCAGGTTTCCTACTCATAATTAACAACGAAGAGTTGTTCCATATTACTCTGGCTCTTCGGGAAGTCCATATTTAGTCTATTCTATTGGCCAGAGAATCTCATCAATTATACAACATATCATCACAGTGTACATCATATACATGTTCTCAATAAAAAGAAGTAACACACAATTTTAATACCATATGCATCATGACATACAATAACTATCACTCCCTCGGAGTATGGTGGAACACAGTCAATGAGAAACACTCCCAAGAACAAAGAGCTTACCTGCTCTAAGCGCTACACTGCCTCTCCCGACCTCGTGGTCACAACCACTAATAATCTCTGTATCACGCCCTACATAAAGGCATACAAACAATCATTAACTGTTCTCAATCGTTAGAATGAAAAGAAACACTATTCTTTTTCAAAAAAAAACCTCTTTTCTAAGCTATAAGGACTAGTCACCTAATTGGTGACTTATAGACTCCCAACAGGATCTATCTCGGCCTAACCAAGGCACTAGAGTCTCCCTAAGACTCTGCATTAACCATTTCAAAGAGTTCAATACTCTATCCATTCCACATTTCAACGATTATCAAGTTAGCTAAAATGGTTACTTCAACACATTTTCACCATTCATATAATCTCCTAAACACATCTTGTGAAGGCACCAAGGCCCAAACATACCATAATTGTTAGTATATGGATGTCCTAGAGACAATCTTTAGATTAGGACGTACATGTACTTTTCAATGTTGTCATGAATAAATTATAAGCGCTCTTTATCTTGTTTCATATTTTGTCTCCATATTATTATTAATATATGAGTAACTGGATAAAACCCTTGGAATAGAATAGGTATCTCTTGAATATCAGTGATGGGATCACGATCATGAGGATTCATGGATACCAGATGTCTACTCCTAAATTTAAGTTCCTAGTCTAGAGACACTGAGAATGGGGATCAGCGATCTCGGGTAAGACTAGCACGACTTATCTACTTGTA
>PYAF01002537.1:22986-34750 GCA_007407185.1 Glycine tomentella
TTGGTGTTTGTTGGTGGCATTCAAGAAGCGTTCTTGAGTCTTGACAAGAAGTGGTGTGGATCAACATTAGAGGGCTTGTATCTTCAAGCCTATTCTTGATCATCAATTTCGAATATAAACAAGGTAACATCTATGTCCTAAAGAATGATTCTTGAATGGTATGTGTGTTTCCGCTTTGAAAATTTTTGTTTTTCTTCTCGCATGCCTTTGGGCTTCAAGGCCCAATCTTACAATAATATCATCAATTTAACCAACATTCTTCCTACACATACATTCCTTACAACCCAATTTTCAAAATCCATAAAAATTATATTTCAAGGCTAAACCTTCATCACAACAACCTCCTAAGCATACTTTTCCAAAGGACCCAAGCCTAATTCAAGCTCTAACTCAAATGGGTCACTATTCATCTCAAGAACAAATTCTTAAATAATCGGTAAAACTTGCGTTTCTTACTCTAAAACATCAAGGAAGGCTAGAGGACAACTTCTCCAAGCTTGAATGTCCTTAAAACGCCTTCTTTCCCCTCCAAACTCAAACTTTGTGAAGTTTCCTAGAGAAAACGATCTCTCCATTTGATTGTTTTTAAGGAAAATGGAGGTTGGAATCTAGTTCATTGGGTGATTTCTTTCAACTTTCATGTTGGAAGTGAAGTGTTTTGGTCAAGGAATGAGGGATTATGGAGCTTCTTTCCCTTGGCAATGGAGGAAATGGCACAAGGAAGAAGGTTATGTTTTTGGCCCAAAATGAGAGAGAAACGTCAATTTTAAGTGACCAACCCACGTTCTCGCGCTAACGGCGCCATTCTGGCACTATTGGGGCCAAATTCCAGAGGTCTGGACATGCTCCTAGCGCTAACCGCGTCAGATTCCAGAGAAAAATTGCCTCTGATGCACCTCCTGCACTATTGGCGCCGTTTCTGGTACTATTGGCGCCGCATCTGGCATTATCCTCGCCCGGAACCAGAGGCCACATCCAATGTTTTTTTTTAGCCTTGGTTATTATAACGAGAGTGGTTCCTTAGCAATTACAAGGATAATAGTAAAGACCAAATTAGAGAAGAATTTGATTCTTTTCTTAATCATGTTCAAACTCAAATCTTTTTCTTTGATTGGTTTAAATCTTATACAACTTACTATAAGATAGATTATCCTTTCATAGAATCAAACACCATTAGTGTTATTATTAGGTACGATCTTAAAGATGGCCAGATTATAAAATCTGAGATTCTTCCATCTACTAAGTTTATCCCTCCTAATGTTAGGGATAAAAAATACAATCCAATTTTTGCCTGACCTTTTAAGTCTAAGGATGAGTCTGAATCTATATTGTCCAAAGATCTTAGAAATCTTATGGAACAATCCAACTATAGCAACAAATATCTCCATACTATAGGAGAAAAATTAGGAGAAAAACCTAGCATTAGTATAGAAGCCAGTATATCTTCTTCCAAGACAATACAAAATCTGATTTTTAAACATTTTAGGATGACTGATAAGCTTAAGAAAGAGTTTGCCAAACTTAAAGCTTTTAACCAACCTCCTAGTGGTTGAGAATTTTTAGTTTACTATTTTCTATTCTTCTTAGCTTATTTGAATTATCTTGGACTTTTATTTTCTCATTCTAATTCAGTTTTTGTCTTAGGCAAACAAGTGGGCTTAATTGCTAATTGTTGCTTATTTTGGGATTTTATGCTCACTTGACCTATCTTCCTTGTTCAGGACATAGAGAGCTCTACAGAACTCCAAATGGCACATATGAGTAGTCCCTGTAAAGATAAAGGAATGATCTACAATTTTGTCAGCGATAAGCCAAGGCCAATTCTGTCATTTTGAGGATCATTTTAGGCTTGGAAGTCAGAACCTCTGCACTTGAATTTTAGGCTGTCAGTTGCATTTTTATTGGTGCAATTAACATAATTAATTAGATTAGATGGGCCTACTCAAGGCCCATCCTTTCCTACTAATTTATTCACTATATACTAGTGCAATAAGTTAGTGAATGAACACACTACATTTTAACAAAAACATAATTTGTATTTTCTTTTAAGTTTTCAGAATTAAAACCTTTTCTCTCATTTCTCTTCATTGTTCTTTATTTTCTTCTTCATTTTCATTTCTGTTCTTCCATTTTCATGGGTCTTCCAATGATGATGGCTAAACAATCAATCAATCCAAGGATCCAGTCCAAGCAAGGACAATTTGAGTTCTGGTTTGGTATTTCAATTTCTATGTGAATGTTCCCTTTCTTTTTTAATCCTCTATTCGGTTTTCATGATTATGAATGTGTTTAGGATTGAAAATAGATTAGATTATGGATTCATTTCCTAATTTTGAATTTTAATCACAGATTTTTTGGATGATATTTGAATTAGGTTTGTGATTTCAATTAATTTAGGAGTTAATTGGATTGAACTGCTTCTTATGAAATTGAATAAACTTTCATAATAGGATCATTATTTGAGAACTATGATAATTTACATTGCTTTGTTTGGTGAATTGGATTGATATTCTTTAAAATATTTTACAATACTTCTTATCAATCGTCTCTGAGAGTCATCCTAGGTTAATCCTGTGCTATAAAATTAGCGTAATTTAATTGTTTTGAAGCAATACGACATCGGTAATCAAAATTGAAGTTGTTTTCGGGGACACGTTTCATTGTGTACTAACTTTAATTCACTCATTATTAGACAAAAAAAAAAGAAAAAGAAAAATATTTGCATTCATTCACTGCATATTGACATTCTGTTGCACAATTTCACTTTAATATATATTTGCGTTGTTGTTGTTGTTCATTATGAAGTATGGATAAAGTAGTGTTGCAAAAATATAAAAAAGCAGAGAAAAAATAGCAGAAAAAACAGAGTAGTAGTAGGGAGAGGAGTAGTGTAGTGTAGTGTAGTTGTGTTGTGCAATTTGCTGTCCAAAAATTTTTGGTTTTGTGAAGTTTGGCTTTACAACTTGGTATCCGAAATTTATCCCCATTCCAAGGCAAATTCAACCTCTAAGTAGGAGTTTTAGCGTAGTTTTAACAATTAGCACAAGGGCATTCTGGTCATTTCATAGCAAACTATCTCAGAATGGCCTGAAAATTTACTAGAATGTAGAGAAATTAATACATCATTTTGACCTGTGAGAGACAAACACGGTCATCTGGGGTCCAAATTGCCAAATTCGATGATCTAAGCCATTTTTGAATTTATTTTGTGTTTTCATGATTTTTAAAAATATTAAAATAATTACAAAAATCAAGCATGATTTATAGACATTTACTGTGGTATTTTTGAATTTTTTAAAATTTATTTGAGGCAGTTTTCCATTTTCTATTTCATTTCAGCAGATATTATGAATAGTGTCCTGGTAGAGTAGTTGTCTATTATTTCTGTTATTCCTGTGATTTTGTTCTCTGATGAGTTGAACTATGCCTGACTAGGTCCTAACCAAGTTGTTAGTATATGGATGTCCTAGAGACAATCTTTTCATTAGATTCGGACGTACATGTACTTTTCATATTGTCATGAATAAATTATAAGCGCTCTTTATCTTGTTTCATATTCTGTCTCGATATCATTATTAATATATGAGTAACTGGATAAAACCCTTGGAATAGAATAGGTATCTCTTGAGTATCAGTGATGGGATCACAATCACGAGGGTTCAAGGATACCAGATGTCTACTCCTAAATTTTAAGTTCCTAGTCTAGAGACACTGAGAATGGGGATCAATGATTTCGGGTAAGATTAGCACGGCTTAACTACTTGTATGCAGATACAAGGTAAAGACCTCATGAGCTACAAATATGGAGATGTCTTAGCTAAAGTGTGGACCTATAAGGGTATAGCTCTCACTGAACGGACCCACAAAGAGACTCTATGAGGAAATCTCACAGATAGTATCATTAGAGTAGTCTCTTATTATTTGGGTGTATCTTTCCTTAGACCAGAAGTTTTCACCTAGATTGTGTTCTAGAAGACATACTTTGATTGTATACCTCGTCTGCCTGAAACATGGAGACACATAGGTATACCTTTAGGCATGTCCTGAAAGAACACGAGTCTAAGGTGACTAGCTGAAGGAATTCGTCAAATCTCTGTGAGAGATTAGGTTATCTGTAAATCGGAGAAATCGGGATGACATTTATAGGACTCGGGAATCTATGCATAGTAAAAGAAATCATGAGATGATTTGCCTTTAGAGTCAGTAAAATTGGAGACTCCTTATTTCATATTAAAGCTTACCCTAGACCGCAAGGGCTGATACGTTTCCTTACCCTAGGTTTTATGGGAAGGTAACCGAGATGAAAGGAAATACATACGGAAACCAAATAGATTTAATAGGATGATCTTGTCATTTACCTAACTAGTTCTGGGGCAACAAAGAATTGCTAGTGCTCTGTGTTGTCATTAAATGAGTAGTGGCCTTGTGTTGCGTGCTCGGCAAGTGCACCGATCGTACAAGTAATAAAGTGATAAGAAGATATCGTTCCCACGAGGATTGTTGACCAATTAAATTATAATTAATATCGATAGGTTGGATGACAAATATTTACGAGAATTAGTGTTGGGTGTGTATAACAAATTAAATTAAAAACCTAATTATGAACATGAATATTATGGACGGACTATGAAGAGTTGTAATGATATATGTGGTGAAGTAGCTAGGGCAATTCACACTAAATGCTTCCTACCTTCTTACATGTATTGTCTGCTACATTCATCTATCCCAAGTCACTCAACATGCATCTTCATACAATAATAGCTAAGCCCTACTCCCGTAGTGATCTTAACCTTTTAACCCAAGTAATTACCCTAATCCCTTAATGGTAGCTGTTAGGTTAAGCATTAAATGATGCAATAAATGGTTGCAAGCATACACTTCTATCCCTAGTCAATGTAAAGCTTGTCACTTTACCCAAGTCCAAGCATAGAATTCCAATATTCCTATTGTAAACCATAGCTTTCAGTACCCAACCAAAGTGATCAGTTCTAGAGAGATAGAAACATGCATTCAACAAGATAAAGTGAAATAACTTGATATAAATGAAAGATAACATCCAATACAATCCAAAGGAGGTTACATTCAGTGCTAGCCCTAACTACAATATGAAACTAGCCAAACCTCATTGTGGGTGGCTGTGTTACAAAAAGTGGCATACCTAGCTGAAGTAAAGGAAGAAGAAGATGGAGAACACCTCCAATTGAGCCTTCAATCTTCCAACCACCCTAGCTAAGGTACCCAAGCTTTCTAAAACCCTATTTTGTGTTGTTCCCCTCTAAGAAGTCCTGCATTCAATGCTGAGGGTTTAGTATTTATGTCCCAGCTTGTGAAGTCCCTGTTTTGCCCTTGAGAGCTTTAATTACGCAGCTTTTGTCAACCTGTGGCGCTGATGGCGCCAACTTACAGAACGAATGGCGCCAACTTGGCACTCCTGGCGTGGACTTGCAGAGGTAATGGCGCTCTTGGCGCCAGACTGGCACTGATGGCGCCAAGTTCCAGAGATGACGACTCCCACGGCGTGGATTTGGCGCCATCTTCCAGTGTCTTTGGCGCTTATGGCGCCGCTCTGACGCTGGTGGCGCCAGAGTCTTCTTCATGTTGATTTGAGGGGGAGCTACTTGAAGATTGAAGCAATGTGAAGACTTGGAAATGTTTTGACTTTCAACATGCTTGAAGGCTTGAAGATGAAGATTGTGATTAAATGTAAAAGGAAAGAAAACTTTTTGTTGATCCAAGTCCTTGCATGCATACCATTCATATTCATTTAAGCATTACATCACAAAGGCATTAAGTAATTGTTTTGGAACTTAAAAAAGAAGCTAAGTGTTTTGGAAAAATAGCCTTAAGCTGGTTTAATCGATTAATACACATAAAGAATTGATTATATTGTTCTTCAAGCTTTCTGGAAAATTATCAAGAACAATTTAATCAATTACATCATCGGATTAATCGATTATTTCATTTTAGCATATTGATAATCTGCCTTAGTGACTGGTTTAATCGATTACACTTCATACTTAGAAAAAGTGATCACACTGCCTTAATCGATTACCATTCATTTTAATCGATTACTTAGTTCACTACATATTTTGCACTCACTCTGCCTTAATCGATTGCTATTTGTTGTAATCGATTATATTACTTAAACATGATTTTTTACTTACTCTGCTTTAATCAATTACCATGTTTTGTAATCGATTACATTACACAAACATGATTTTTACAAAGCCTGTCTTAATTGATTACCAATTATTTTAATCGATTACTCAGCACAAACTGATTTTTCATACCTCCTAGAGTAATCGATTACACGTCGGGATAATCGATTAAATGACCCGTTGCTGTAACCCAGAACTTGCTATGAACGGTTTAATCGATTACGGGAGCGTATGTAATCGATTACAAATGCTAAACAATCGATTACAGGAGCGTTTTTAATCGATTATTTCAGTTACAGTTTTTAGTATAAATAGAACCCTGCCTTGTCTGATTAAGAGAAGGAAGTAGAACTTGAATTTTCAAGCACTGAGCATTCTAAAAGCTTTCTAAGCATTCACAAAGGCTTTCTTCTGGGTTCTAAAAGTCTTACTTCCATTCAAACAAAAATGGGTCATTAGAATTTAGTGAAGCAAAGACAATTCTTTACAAAGTTTAAGGAAAAACTGTTCTGCATATTGTTTCTGCATTCAACTTGGTTTTTCCATTCATATGCATATCATTCTTGGATCATCAGGTGAATTCTTTCCTTACTCTTTGTTGTTGTAAAGTTTCTGATTGAATCTTTGTATGTGAAGTTCTATTGTAATTGGGTTTTTCTTGCAAGATTAGAGATAGTGTTTCTCTAAAGACAGCTGAGTAGTGTTCTCAGTGTGGGTGTGGCTTCTAAGGGTCTAATAGGGTTTTAGACTTCTTCCTTTGCTGCCATGTGAGGTCATCAGGAATTGCTCCCACAGCTTTGTAATTGGCCATATCAGCAAACCAAGGAGCATTTGTGACAGCCATCATTTGCTCATCTGGAAATGACTCATTAATCTCCAGTTGTGGGCTATCTTGGAGTGTTTTCTCTTGGATTCTGGATAAATGGTCAGCCACTCTGTTCTCTACACCCGCCTTGTCTTTAATCTCCAGATCAAATTTCTGAAATAGGAGCATCCACCTCAACAAGCGAGGCTTGGCATCCTGCTTAGTCAACAAGTACTTAAGGGCAGCATGGTCAGTATAAACAATGACTTTAGACCCAATTAAGTAAGATCGAAACTTATCCAAGGCATAAACTACTGCTAACATTTCTTTTTCTGTTGTAGCATAATTCACTTGTGTTTCATTTAGAATTTTGCTAGCATAGTAAATGACATGAAGAAGTTTGTTCTTACATTGACATAAAAAAGCCCCTATAGCATATGCACTAGCATCACACATTAACTCAAATGGTAAACATCAATCAGGTGCAGTTAAAACAGGTGCAGTGGTTAATTTCTCTTTCAGCATATTAAAAGCATTTAAACAATTAGCATCAAAGTTAAAGTCAGAGTCCTTGACCAACTATTTGCTAAGAGGCTTAGCTATTTTAGAAAAAATCTTTAATAAATCACCTATAAAACCCCGCATGACCTAGAAAACTACAAACTCCATTAACATTAGCGGGTGGAGGCAATTTCTCAATTAACAAAAGCTTAGCCTCATCAACGTCAATCCCCTTGGAAGAGATTTTATGACCCAGAATTATACCATCATGTACCATAAAATGACACTTTTCCCAATTGTAATTAACCAAGCATGCATCAAAACTAGACCTAAACACAGAGAAATCATCCATAAACACCTCTAAAATTTTTTCTACCATATCAGAAAAGATAGAAAGCATACACCTTTGGAATGTGGCTGGCGCATTGCATAGACCGAAGGGCATCCGTCTATATACGACGACTCCAAAGGGACAAGTGAACACCATCTTCTCTTGGTCCTCAGGTGCTACAGGAATCTGGTTGTAATCAGAGTATCCATCCAAGAAGCAATAATACTCATGTCTGGCCAACCTCTCTAGCATTTGGTCGATAAAAGGAAGTGGGAAGTGGTCCTTCCTTGTGGCATCATTTAATCGGCGGTAGTCAACACACATTCGCCACCTAGTGATATTCCTAGTGGGGATCAAGTCAATGTTATCATTTTGGACTACAGTGACCCCACCTTTCTTGGGCACAGTTTGCACCGGACTAACCCATGCGTTATCCGAAATCGGATAGATCATACCCGCATCAAGAAGCTTCACAACTTCTTTTTTGACTACCTCCTTCATGATAGGATTCAACCTCCTTTGTGGCTGTCTCATAGGCTTAACATTGTCTTCCATCAAGATCTTGAAAGTGCAAAAGGAAGGGTTAATCCCTTTTAGGTCAGAAATGGACCAACCGATAGCTGTCTTGTGATCTTTCAGCACTTTCAAAAGCTTTTCTTTTTCCTCCATGGTCAGGCTTTTGTTGATTATGACTGGATAGGTATCATCCTTCCCCAAAAACACATATTTAAGGGCTGCTGGCAGCTCCTTTAACTCCAGCTTTGGTGCCTCATGATCAATGTCAGTTGCCTTCTTCTCCAAAACCTCCATCACTGTTTCCACCACCTCTTGAGGGCTGATAGAGTCTTGTGCTTCTAATTCTGCTTCAATTCCTCTGACAAGAATTTCTTCATCTTGGACACATTCATCCAATACATCAATTCGGAAACAATCATTCCTATCAAAGGGATTCTTCATCATATCAAAGACATTAAAGACCACTGTCTCATCATCCATTCTCAGCTCCAGCTTTCCTTTCTCCACATCGATTAAAGCACGGGCTGTAGCTAAGAAAGGTCTACCCAAAAAAAGTGGTATCTCACTCTCCTCCACCATATCAAGAACTATAAAATCTGCTGGAAATATGAACTTGTCAACTTTGACAAGTACATCTTCTAAGACTCCATTTAGCTTTCTCAAAGACCGGTCAGCTAATTGGAAAGATACCATAGTAGGCTTCAGCTCAGATATGCCCAAGGATTTGCACACAGTCAAGGCAATTAAGTTAATGCTAGCACCAAGATCACAAAGAGCTCTCCCTACATTGACATTCCCAATGGCAATTGGAATGTTAAAGCTCCCAGGATCTCTGAGCTTGGGAGGTATCTTCCTCTGAATAATAGCACTGCACTCCTCTGTGAGAACCACCGTGTCACATTCCTGCAGCTTGTGTTTCTTGGAAAGAATCTCTTTCATAAATTTGGCATAGTTGGGCATATTTGCCAATGCCTTAGCAAAAGGAATGTTCACTTGCAGCTTTGTAAACATTTCCAAGAACTTAGCAAACTGCTGCTTCTGAGCTTTCTGCTTTGTCTTCAAGGGATATGGTGGTTTCTCAAATCTGGAAAAATCCAGAGGTTGCTTAGGTTCATCAGAGATCTTCTCCTTCCCCTTATCCTTCTCTTTTGAGCTGCTAGGAGGTTCTTCTTCTTCAGGCTCCTCCTCTATTACAAGCTCTTCCTTCTTCTCCTCTCTTGAGACCACTTTAGATTTTTTTTAGGGTTAATCACTCTCCCGCTTCTGGTGGTTATGGCCTTAGCATGTTCCCTAGGATTTACTACAGTATCACTAGGGAATTGACCAGGTGGTCTCTCAGCTAGTTGCTTAGAAATCTGGCCAATTTGAGTCTCCAGATTCCTGATGGATGCACCCTAATTCTTCAGTTGAGACCTAGTCTCATTCATAAAAGCATCAGTGTTCTGGATGTGATTGTTTGTGGTTTTGGCTAGCTGCAACATAGCCTTCTCTAATTCTGATGGATCCTTGGGAGGAATGGGAGGTGGTTGCAAATAATGGTTCGACTTGTAGTCCAACCCACCTCCTTGTGGTCTTCTTGGATAACTACTACTCCCAGAAGCTTGGTTATAATTCCTCTGATAACCTTGTGGTGGCCTCTGATCATACCATACTCCGCTCACCTGAATTGGATTAGCCCCACCAAGGTTGGACAAACATTGGACTCATGGTCCCCTTGGCAATACTCACATGCAACCACGCCTGCCTTAATTGAAGAAGCTTGAGCTTTGGAGATCTCAAGCTTGTTAATTTTAGCATTGAGGATGGCTAGTTACTGTGAGAGAAGTTTTTGTTCAGCCAACATTGCATCAGTGCAACCCAGATGAATGACTTCCCTCTTAGGCTGAGTTGCTACACTCTTATCTTCAATTCGGGCCAAAGAGTTGATCAAATCATGAGTTTGGGCTGCAGTTTTTGATCTAATTGAGCCCCCGGCAGCTCCATTTACCATCAGCTTGGATTCCGGTGTCAACCCATTAAAGAAGATGCGCACCTTCTTCCCAACTGGCATGTCATATTGAGGACATCGCCGGATAAGCTCTTGAAATCTGTTCCATGCCGCACAAAGAGTTTCTCCCTGGAGCTGAGTGAAGTTGGTGATCTCATTCACCAAGCGGTTATACTTCTCCATGGAAAAATATTGAGCAAAGAACTTTGCCATCAGCTCATCCCAATTGGTTATATTGTTTGAAGCTTGACGGCCCAACCACCTGAGAGCTTTCCCTTTTAAGGCAAAAGGAAAGAGCCTCAGTCTGATAGCATCGTCCGACACTCCATGATGATGGATGGTATCGCAAATCATCAGAAATCGATCAGCAAAGTCATGAGGATTCTCATCATCCTCACCACCAAATTGACTCTGTTCCACCAAGCTGATTAAAGAAGGGTGGATGTCGAAGTTGTTTGCTTGAATGGGTGGTCTGACTATGCTTGATGCAGGCCGAATGAACATAGGAGCAAGGATGTCCTCCATGAGTTCATCCTCAGGCCTTGGCTGCTCCCTATTCCTCTCAGCCATATCTAGTTCTTCTTCTGATTCTTCTTCTTCTTGTGGTCTAGAACTAGATACTTCTGCTTCCTTCCTTTGTCTCGCTAACTTCCAGTTTTTCCTAATAGTTTTCTCAATCTCAGGATCAAACTGAAGATTCACAGGGTCAGCGGTACCTCGCATAAACTCTGGAAGTAGGTTAGCAACAAAATAAATCCAACCTTAAAGATAAAAAGTTATAATAAAATTGGCTAACACAATTCCCCGGCAACGGTGCCAAAAACTTGTTGCGTGCTCGGCAAATGCACCGATCGTATAAGTAATAAAGTGATAAGAAGATATTGTTCCCACGAGGATTGTTGACCAATTAAATTATAATTAATATTGATAGGTTGGATGACAAATATTTACGAGAATTGGTGTTGGGTGTGTATAACAAATTAAATTAAAACCTAATTATGAACATGAATATTATGGACGGAATATGAAGAGTTGTAATGATATATGTGGTGAAGTAGCTAGGGCAATTCACACTAAATGCTTCCTACCTTCTTACATGTATTGTCTGCTACATTCATCTATCCCAAGTCACTCAACATGCATCTTCATACAATAATAGCTAAGCCCTACTCCCGTAGTGATCTTAACCCTTTAACCCAAGTAATTACCCTAATCCCTTAGTGGTAGCTGTTAGGTTAAGCATTAAATGATGCAATAAATGGTTGCAAGCTGACTAAGTATCAACATATTTTGTGACACAAAACTCTAGAATAAAATTTCTACAAATTTTGGAAGATGACAACTTTGAGGCTGTATTCAAGAAAACTCAAGCATCAGAAAAATATGGAAAAATGGTACATAAAATCTATAGAATTTTCTCTTAATTATAGGATGAATAGACCTATTTAATAAAATGGTTTAGTAAT
>PYAF01002538.1:0-14566 GCA_007407185.1 Glycine tomentella
TGTTGATACTTAGTCAGCTAAGTGTATTTTATAATTTCATCAAGTTTCTACAAAATTTCTAAAGTTATTTGAGCATTTTTGGCCTAGGGGCATTTTGGTAATTATGCCATTCAACCTAGGGGTATTTTGGTTATTTTCAAAAATGTCTAAGGGCATTTTTGAAATTTTCATCTTAAGGGTTTTCTAGTAATTTCTACATTATGGAAAGAGCGATATAGTTATTTTTCTCTAAACATACTCGTATCCAATTATCATCACATTTTTATAATTTTGAGGATGTTACAATACTTGTATCTAAATATCATCATATTTCTACAAGTAATTATAATATAATTTTTAGGATGTTACAGCTATCACCCATCCTTGTGGTGATTTCATCATGCCTAGCTTAGTAAGATGTTTATCTTGAATGAGGCTGTTACTAGAGTTTGTGTGGTCCACAACTTCATTAGAAACATCAATATTGAAGTGGTCTATGAAGCTAGACACAAGAACAGCATAGGGAAAGGGATAATTGACTAGCCTCTTAGATTTTAACATAATCTCTTCAAATATAAGAACCCAATTCATAGGAATGGAGTTCTTTAGACCATACCCTAGTTGTAGGCCTTCATCAGTGGCTTGGAATAATAACCCTAGGGCTTGACGTGTATGGCGCAGGCAACTGCGCGGAAAACCTTGGTTTCTGCAGTTTTGCTGCAGAAAAACCAGTGTAGAGGTGTGGCGCGGATGGCGCCATGTCCACTGGAAGTTGGCGCCATTAGCGTCAGGTCGGCGCGAGTAGCGCCACAGTCTCTGGAGCTTGGCGCGATTGGCGCCAAGGTGACGCGAGTGGCGCCACAAGCTCTGGAGTTGGCGCAATCAGCGCCGGAGTGGCGCGGTTGGCGCCAAGGTCTCTGGAGTTCCACGCGATTAGCACGGGAGTGGCGCGAGTCGCGCCACATGCACCGTCATGTTGACGCGGTCAGCGCCGGAGCTGGCGCGGATCGCGCCAGAGCTCGGGCAGGCTGTATATTAGAGGGCAGTCGCGTTTTGAAGAAGAAAAACTTCTTCTTCTTCCTCCCTTTTGCCCCAGCCTCCATTGTTGCATGTTCCAAGCTTCCTAGGACCTTATATGCTAGCCTAAACACATTCCTGTGACCTAGAAACTTGTTATAACCGATCAGAAAGCAAAAATCCTTCCTCACTTCCTTTGATTTGAGAAAAATCCATTCCCTCAGAGAACCTCAGTAACCTGAGTGTAGGCAAGAACCCAAGGCACAGAACGGACGTCAGAGCTTGGGAAAGCTGTTCCCCCAGCCTTTTGGGTGGCCACTGAGGTAAGAAACTTAAGTTTCTTCGGTTGATTTTGATGGTTGAGGTTCTCTGGATTTTGTGAATTATATTGGTCTAGGGTTAGAATTAGCCCAGGATTCTGTAGAGAATCTTGTTTAGAACTGTCTAGTGATGAAGAATTAGCTTTCAGTTTTTGAATTGGTGAGTTTTGAATATTGGCTCTGTGAATGCATGTGTGACTGTGGTAGGGTCACTTGTTGTTGGTTTTCTGACATGCTAGAGCCTAGATTATTGACTGTGTTGAGTCTGAAAGGCTAATTGAATGGTGCTTTGAGTGAAACTCAGACCGTTCCAGTGATAATTGAAATATGGGCTAATGATGGCCAGAGTTTATATGTACAGGCTGTGCATTGAGTCTAGGATGACTCAGATGCTTGGTATTCAGCCTTGAGAGACCTTGTGTGGTCTGAAGTATTGATAGAACCCTAGGATAGGAGAATTCTATATATGATAAGTTCTGTACTTGAATATCTGTGGTTTGGTTCTGATATTAGTATGTCCCTTGAATAGGACGTGATACTGTGACTGTTGATGGCGGGAGCCACAAATCAGGGAAGGAACTGCAGACTGATACCTTGCCAGGTAAGTTCTGTGTCCCTGGGGATTTATTCCCATTTGGTTGCACACCACACTCCTGGGGAGTGATGGTCATATTCATAATGCATGCATTGGTTGTTGCATACTGATATGACTCTGTGTTATTTGTACTTGGCTATGCTATGATCTGTGAATGGCATAGAGTGTAACTCTGCCATATGTTGAGGGCATTGAGTGTAACTCTGCCATATGTTGAAAAGCATTGAGTGGAACTCTGCTAGACTTGTGGGCATTGAGTGGAACTTTGCCATGGATGTGAAATTGACTTGATATGTATGCTTATCTGATGTTGTGTTGTGAATTGTAGGCCAGGGTGGGAATGATTTCCCAAGGACCCTGAGCTTACTGAGATATGTATTTCACCTCGTGTGGGAATTTGTGATTTCAGGTGACTCTTCAGACAGAAGAGAGCAGTCTCAGGGCAAGAGGCCCGAATAGAGACATTTCTGCTTGACTGAGAAGTAGAAGGAGCTTGAAGGCTCATTTTGTATTTTGATTATGTTTTGTACCCTATTATGAGTTGTACAGTTCTATATACCCTCTATGAGGGCAGTTATTCTTTTGTATCTCCACAGTGTGGTGAAAACTCTGATGTATATGGATGTACAGGACTATAATGATATGTAATAAGATGACTTTCCTCCTGATTATCTTGTTTATGATTACTTATCTGTCTATGGTTATTTTGAGAAACTGGATCAGCAGGGGCTTATTTTATGTGCCTTATCTATATGTGTCTGATAAATTGGATTCCATACATAATGAATCAAGAAAATGATTTTTATGCTTTCGCTGAATAATATTTATGTTAATGAAACGCTAATCTGATATGAATAATGATAACACACCGAAGGCCTACGGAGGGTGTTACATTTTATGGTATCAGAGCAGTTTCTTGATAAAAACATTATGTATGGAACTTGTTTTGGTGCTTGTCTGTGGTTGTTTGACATGAGCATTGCATTAGGGTACATTAACTGTGGGCTTGATCAACCCACTGTGTGATGTACATGTGTAGTGCTATGGTGAGACCTAGAAGCACCAGTGGGGCTACCAGTGCCCAATCTGATCCAGTTGCGGCTGCACTAGCCGCCATGCAGCAAGAGCTAGCTGCAAATAGACAGACTCAGGAGGAAATACAGCGAGAGATGGCTGCAACCAGAGAGGTTAATGAGGCCTTGATGAAAGCTAACCAGGACCTGTTAGAGGAGGTGAAGAACCTCAGGAGGGATGACAGAGTATCCTCCACACCTCCTTCTCATGATGGCGAGGGTAGTCGCCAGCCGGCTGGTGGGAGTCACCAGCGAGGGGACCAGATGTCCCAGATAGAGGCTGACAGTGATGTGGCAGTCAGAGGGAAGATGCTGATCACCTTCAGGAAGCATGACCCTCCAGTGTTTTCAGGGGGTTATGATCCAGTGGCTGCAGCAAGGTGGCTGCAGGCCTTAGAGAAGATATTTGAGGTGATGGAGTGCCCCGATCACCAGAGGTTGCTGTATGCAACCTATATGCTTCAGGGCGACGCCCATGAGTGGTGGAAGACCACTGTACAGCTTCTGAGAGGTCGGGGAGATGTGATTACCTGGCAGCTGTTCGAGGCCTGCTTCCTGGACAGGTATTTTCCTAGAGATGCACGGGAGCAGAAGCAGGCAGAGTTTGATAGACTCGTCCAGGGAACCATGACAGTGGACGAGTATCTGGCCCAGTATGCACACTTCAGGAGACCTTTGCCTGAAGCTGAGATTCTAGCAGCTAAGTTCCTAAGGAGACTTAGAGATGACATCCAGGTGCTAGTGGCTGGTCTTGGGTCACGAGATATGGATACCCTGGTGAGACAGAGTCTCCAGGTGGAGGGTATCCTGCAGAGACAGAGAGGCAGACAGCCTGCTCCCTCAGATAGACAGGAGGGGAGAAGGCCTAGAGTTTCTGGCCCGCCTGGGAAGGGTAAGGGCAAGATGTTGAGAGTCTCTGCACCCTCTGACAGATTCAAGAGGGGTCCAGTTCGGGGAAGACCTACCCCGAAGTGTTCGGCCTGTGGAAAGGAGCATACCAGAGCATGTTTGACAGGCCAGATTATTTGTTATAGATGTGGCCAGCCGGGTCACATATCCAGAGAGTGCCCTCAGACAGAGAGTCGGGCACAGGCTGCTCCAGCTGAGATGATAGCACCTACAGCAGGCCGGGTGTATACAGTAGATGCCAGGGAAGCAGCCAGAGCTCCAGACCTGATCAGAGGTACAGTTCTGATCGATGATTGTGATGTTAGAGTTCTGTTTGATTCTGGAGCTACACATTCCTTCATACAGGATGTGGTTGTTGATAGGCTCAGATTGCCTAAGCTCAGTTTTGCCCCTCCGATGGAGGTTACCACTGCATCTAGAGAAAGATGTCAGGTGAGCACGTGTTGCAAGGACGTGCAGTTTGTGTATGAGGGCAGAGCCTATGTGATAGATCTGTTTTGTCTAGCGATGCCTACCCTTGAGATGATTCTGGGTATGGACTGGATGGCCAAGTATGGCGTGATGCTAGACTGTTGTCAGAAGAGGGTAGTTGTGCCTTCTGTCGAGACAGGTTCGAGTTCCATCTCATTCTTATCGGTCTTGCAAGCTCGCAAGGCGATCATGGAAGGAGCTCAGGGCTATATCTTCTTGGGTGTAACAGAAGATAAGCCAGGTGTTGATTTGTCTCAGATCCCTGTGGTGATCGAGTTTGTGGATGTGTTTCCAGAAGAGATAACTCAGCTACCACCAGAGAGGGAAATAGAGTTCTCCATTGATCTGGTTCCTGGTGTGGGGACCGATTTCCGTGGCACCTTATCGCATGGCTCCTCTGGAGTTGAGAGAGCTGAAGGTGCAGTTGGAGGACTTGCTGTCCAAGCAGTTTATCAGACCGAGTGTCTCGCCTTGGGGAGCACCGGTGATCTTTGTGAAGAAAAAGGACGACAGTATGAGACTGTGTGTGGATTACAGGCAGTTGAACAAGGTTACTGTGAAGAACAAGTATCCTCTGCCTCGTATTGATGATCTGTTGGATCAGTTGAGGGGAGCCAGGGTGTTCTCCAAGATAGACCTAAGATCCGGATATCATCAGATTCGGATCAAGCCAGCGGACATACCTAAGACAGCCTTCCGGTCTAGGTATGGTCACTTTGAGTATCAGGTCATTCCGTTTGGTCTGACGAATGCCCCAGCAGTGTTCATGGATTATATGAACAGGGTATTCAGACCTTTCTTGGATCAGTTTGTGGTGGTTTTCATCGATGACATTCTGATCTACTCAAGACGGAGACAGAACATGCCGAGCATCTCAGGATAGTCCTTCAGATCTTGAGGGATAAGCAGTTGTATGCTAAGCTGGCCAAGTGTGAATTCTGGTTATCAGAGGTCAAGTTCCTTGGCCATGTGATCTCAGCAGCTGGTGTATCAGTGGATCCCAGCAAGATAGAGGCAGTTATGTCTTGGGAGAGGCCCAAGGATGTGTCTGAGATCCGTAGTTTCCTGGGATTGGCTGGCTACTACAGGAGGTTTATTCAGGGGTTTTCACAGTTGGTGATTCCTCTGACTCGACTCACACGGAAGGGGGTTCCCTTTGTTTGGACTCATGAGTGCGAGCAGTGTTTCCAGGAGCTGAAAAAGCGGTTGACCACAGCTCCAGTGTTGACTCTTCCTGATCCTGAGGGAACCTTTGAGGTATTCTGTGATGCGTCCAAGCGGGGGCTTGGATGTGTGTTGATACAGGATCAGAAGGTGGTTGCCTATGCTTCCAGGCAGCTGAAACCTCATGAAGAGTCTTATCCTACTCATGACTTGGAGTTAGCAGCTGTGGTGTTTGCTCTGAAGATTTGGAGGCACTATTTGTATGGTGCCAAGTTGATTGTGTTCAGCGACCACAAGAGTCTCAGATACCTCTTTGATCAGAAAGAGTTGAACATGAGACAGAGGCGGTGGATAGAGTTCTTGAAGGACTATGATTTTGAGCTGAGATACCATCCAGGCAAGGCTAATGTGGTTGCTGATGCTTTGAGCAGGAAGAATGTGACCGTTGCATGTTTGATGATCTCTGATTGCAAGCTGATAGAGCAATTCAGAGACATGCACCTGACGGTGACAGAAGGTGCACATGGCCTTGAGTTGAGTAGGACCAAGGTAGATAATGAGCTGATTAGGAGAATCCGTGCAGCTCAACAGCATGATGAGGCTGTGAGAGCAATGGTTGGCCAACAGGATGTCTCCTGAGAAGATCACGACTTGGTGAGATACCAAGGTCGTATTGTGGTGTCTGAGGGCGAGTTGAGAGATGTCGTCCTATCTGAGGCACATAAAGGCCAATTCAACATTCATCCAGGAGCCACCAAGATGTATCATGATTTGAAGAAGAGCTTCTGGTGGCCAGGGATGAAAAGAGATATAGCTGAACATGTGACAAAATGTTTGGTGTGTCAGAAGGTAAAGATTGAGCATCAGAGACCATCTGGGTTGCTTCAGCCTTTGGAAATCCTTGAATGGAAATGGGACAGCATTTCCATGGATTTCGTAGTAGGCTTACCGAGGACTCGGAGTGGATATGATTCCATCTGGGTGATAGTAGACAGGCTGACCAAATCTGCTCATTTCCTGCCTGTGCGATCTGACTGCACCACAGAGAAGTTAGCTCAGTTATATGTTAGGGAAATTGTGAGATTACATGGAGTCCCTGACAGTATTATCAGTGACAGAGATCCGAAGTTCACCTCGAGATTTTGGGGTGCTCTTCAGATACTTTTGGGACCCAGCTGAGACTCAGCACTGCTTACCATCCTCAGACAGATGGTCAGACTGAGAGGACCATCCAGACTCTGGAGGATATGCTGAGAGCATGTGCCTTGGAGCAAGGTACTAGCTGAGACAGATATCTACCTCTGGTGGAGTTCTCGTATAATAACAGCTTTCATGCCAGTTTAGGCATGGCACCATATGAGGCTTTGTATGGCCGGTGGTGCAGAACTCCAGTGTGTTGGACAGAGGTAGGAGAAAGACAGCTCCTTGGACCTGAGATGGTTCAAGAGACTTCTGAGTAGATCAGGATGATCAGAGATAAGCTAATGAAGGCTCAAAGTCGACAGAGAAGCTATTACGATCAGAAGCACCGACTCTTGCAGTTTAAAGAAGGTGATCATGTGTTTCTGAGACTATCTCCAGTAACGGGTGTAGGACGAGCTTTAGGGGTGAGGAAGCTGGTCCTAGGTTCATTGGTCCTTATCAAATCCTGGAAAGGATAGCACCAGTAGCATACAAGCTAGCTTTGCCTCCCCAGTTGTCAGGTTTACATGATGTGTTCCACGTGTCTCAGTTGAGAAAGTATGTGGCTGATCCCGTACACGTGGTAGAACCTGACACAGTTCAGATTAAAGAGAACCTGACGAGTCCTACACGACCCTTGAGGATTCTGGACAGAATGGAGAAGCAGATCCGCAGCAAAACGATTCCCATCATCAAGGTACAATGGGAAGGTCGGACACCTGAGGAAGCAACTTGGGAGCGAGAGCAGGAGCTGTTACAGCTGTATCCCGAGTTGGCTAACAGGTATGATTCTGAATTTTGCAGACAAAATTCCTAAAAAGGAGGGGTGAATATAATAACCCTAGGGCTTCACATGTATGGCGCAGGCAATTGCACGGAAAACCTTGGTTTCTGCAATTTTGCTGCAGAAAAACCAGTGCAGAGGTGTAGCGCGGATGGCGCCAGGATGGCGCGATCAGTGCCATGCCCACTGGAAGTTGGCGCCATTAGCGTCAGGTCGGCGCGAGTAGCGCCACAGTCTCTGGAGCTTGGTGTGATTGGCGCCAAGGTGACGTGAGTGGCGCCACAAGCTCTGGAGTTGGCGCAATCAGCACCGGAGTGGCGCAGTTGGCGCCAAGGTCTCTGGAATTCCACGCGATTGGCGCGGGAGTGGCGCGAGTCGCGCCACATGCACCGCCATGTTGACGCGGTCAGCGCCGGAGCTGGCGCGGATCGCGCCAGAGCTCGGGCAGGCTGTATATCAGAGGGCAGTCGCGTTTTGAAGAAGAAAAACTTTTTCTTCTTCCTCCTCCCTTTTGCCCCAGCCTCCATTGTTGCATGTTCCAAGCTTCCTAGGACCTTATATGCTAGCCTAAACACATTCCTGTGACCTAGAAACTTGTTATAACCGATCAGAAAGCAAAAATCCTTCCTCACTTCCTTTGATTTGAGAAAAATCCATTCCCTCAGAGAACCTCAGTAACCTGAGTGTAGGCAAGAACCCAAGGCACAGAACGGACGTCAGAGCTTGGGAAAGCTGTTCCCCCAGCCTTTTGGGTCGCCACTGAGGTAAGAAACTTAAGTTTCTTCGGTTGATTTTGATGGTTGAGGTTCTCTGGATTTTGTGAATTATATTGGTCTAGGGTTAGAATTAGCCCAGGATTCTGTAGAGAATCTTGTTTAGAACTGTCTAGTGATGAAGAATTAGCTTTCAGTTTTTGAATTGGTGAGTTTTGAATATTGGCTCTGTTGCGTGTGACTGTGGTAGGGTCACTTGTTGTTGGTTTTCTGACATGCTAGAGCCTAGATTATTGACTGTGTTGAGTCTGAAAGGCTAATTGAATGGTGCTTTGAGTGAAACTCAGACCGTTCCAGTGATAATTGAAATATGGGCTAATGATGGCCAGAGTTTATATGTACAGGCTGTGCATTGAGTCTGGGATGACTCAGATGCTTGGTATTCAGCCCTGAGAGACCTTGTGTGGTCTGAAGTATTGATAGAACCCTAGGATAGGAGAATTCTGTATATGATATGTTCTGTACTTGAATATCTGTGGTTTGGTTATGATATTAGCATGTCCCTTGAATAGGGCGTGATACTGTGACTGTTGATGGCGGGAGCCACAAATCAGGGAAGGAACTGCAGACTGATACCTTGCCAGGTAAGTTCTGTGTCCCTGGGGATTTATTCCCATTTGGTTGCACACCACACTCCTGGGGAGTGATGGTCATATTCATAATGCATGCATTGGTTGTTGCATATTGATATGACTCTGTGTTATTTGTACTTGGCTATGCTATGATCTGTGAATGGCATAGAGTGTAACTCTGCCATATGTTGAGGGCATTGAGTGTAACTCTGCCATATGTTGAGGGCATTGAGTGTAACTCTGCCATATATTGAAAAGCATTGAGTGGAACTCTGCTAGACTTGTGGGCATTGAGTGGAACTCTGCCATGGATGTGAAATTGACTTGATATGTATGCTTATCTGATGTTGTGTTGTGAATTGTGGGCCAGGGTGGGAATGATTTCCCAAGGACCCTGAGCTTACTGAGATATGTATCTCACCCCGTGTGAGAATTTGTGATTTCAGATGACTCTTCAGACAGAAGAGAGCAGTCTCAGGGCAAGAGGCCCGAATAGAGACATTTCTGCTTGACTGAGAAGTAGAAGGAGCTTGAAGGCTCATTTTGTATTTTGATTATGTTTTGTACCCTGTTATGGGTTGTACAGTTCTATATACCCTCTATGAGGGCAGTTATTCTTTTGTATCTCCACAGTGTGGTGAAAACTCTGATGTATATAGATGTACAGGACTATAATGATATGTAATAAGATGACTTTCCTCCTGATTATCTTGTTTATGATTACTTATCTGTCTATGGTTATTTATGAGAAACTGGATCAGCAGGGGCTTATTTTATGTGCCTTATCTATATGTGTCTGATAAATTAGATTCCATACATAATGAATCAAGAAAAACGATTTTTATGCTTCCACTGAATAATATTTATGTTAATGAAACGCTAATCTGATATGAATAATGATAACACACCGGAGGCCTACGGGGGGTGTTACACTTGGGCATGATTGGTTGCCCTAGGGGTTAAGACATAGGTTATAATGTAATTTAATAACCTATCCTCTGGTGTCATTGGGCCAGTACCCAACCTATTCCTAATTTGCATATGGGGATTATTGAGCATGTCCCTTAGGTATCAAGTTTGTTGTAACCCTCAGGATGCTCATCAAGACTTCATGGGTAATCTCCGTAGACTTCATGGGTAATCTCTATAGAGAAACCCTTAACTTGAGATTTCATGGTCCCATTCATGGAACCCTTGACACATGTATAGAATACCTTTACCAGTTCAGGGTAGTATGTACCCTTCATCTCTAGAAAATGCCTAAGATCTTGGGTTTCTAAATAAGCAGGGAATTGAAATCCTTCCCTTATGAACTAGTTTAGGTCAAGGTATTTAGGTGAGCAGACTTGTTTGGTAGCATTAAATTGAAGGTAAGTCATCTTATCAGTCTCATTTGTGAACCAAAGATCAAGTCTATTAGATGGAGGGGGAGGAGGTGGATTGGTAGAGGATTCTCCTACTTTCCTTTTGCTAGTTCTAACATGTTTAGGAGTAGACATTTTAAACAAGGTTTCTAGACACTCAGACACAAAGAAAACACAGAAATATAGCAAGAGAGAGAAGAGATAATGCTGCAAGGTTTTTCCATGGATGAAAAGCTCTATTTATAGATGAATTTCAAACACCCAACGTTCAAAAATTTTAAAAAAATAGCAGTTAGAAGTATTTAAGTCACTGCAAAGATTTTAAATTTGAATTAAGTGAAGATTGGGCAGTTACAAAACCCAAAAAATCTGTCAGATACGGAGTAACCACCTAAATAATCGATTATAATTTCAGTGTAATCGATTATTTCACACATTCAGAGCACAAAAATTACACACAGTAATCGATTAATCCGTAAGGTAATCGATTATTTGTATAACCAGAGCTTCAGTAATCAATTAATCCGACTCGTAATCAATTATTCCAGGAGATTTAATCTTGAAAAACATAAAAGACTGCAATGTAATCGATTACAATTTCACTGTAATCGATTACACCAGTGAAACTTTGAAACTGAAAAACACATTTTAGTCAATGTAATCGATTATCCTGACGTGTAATCGATTACTCCAGGAGAAACTTGTAACACCCTAACATTTTTATGTGCATTAAATCTGTGGTTAATGCAATGTTTTAAAAACAATTAGTAATAGGTAATTAAAGAATTTTATGTAGAATAAGCAAGATTACAAAGATATGAATAATGACTATGACACCCTTCCTATAAACTGGAAATTACAAGAATACCCTTAGAAGGATAATTACCAAAATATCCTTGGACAATTTCAAAAATGACATTTAGGTCCCGAGGGTGGAAAATGACTAAAATGCCCTTTTACCTAAATGTGGCTAGATAATTTTGGAATCCTGTAGGAACCCTGAGGAAAGGACAATATACTCTTATTTTAATCATTCAAGGCAAACTGGACCAATAAGAAATTAGAATCTAGCTATTATAAGTAATAAAGGAAAATTAGATTTATTTGGATAAAGCCTTAACCGTATGATGCAAGATCTATGGAGAAAGCTTTAAGAAACTTCAAGATGGGCCACATGGAGAGTTAAGAAGCTTGGAAATTTCCCATTGGTCCAAGTAGAAAGTAAGCTATCATGACTTTAGAAGAGATTTTTACATTCAAAGCTAGCATTCCAACGGAGGAAACAAATGCGGTTGCTCTCTAAGCCTTAGTATTCTACGTGAAAGAGAAGAAAAAGGGAGAAGAGTGTAGAAATTAGACGCTTGTAGGAATGAGAATTACTAGCCAATGGGATTAAAGCATATGGAAAGCTAGGTTATAAATGCTTAAGAGATATTTGAAGCAAATTTTACTTTGTCTCCTTTGGCAGAACACGTGGACATTTTTAGACATCATTTCAAAGATCCCAACGGTCCAAAGTTAGATATATGGGATAGGAGTATACCTTTAAAATTTCAAGGAGCTCCAACGGTTAACGAATCCCGAATCAATATTTTACTAAAATGGTTTTTGGGAAAATTCAAGAAATGAAGAAAGCACGAAATTCACTTAAATTATTCACCCTTAGGATACCATAGAAGATGATAAGTGTCACTTGTGCTTTTCCTATCCAATTTACATCCTGCAAAATCAGAATTAGAATATCCAATAATATTGATTTGTTCACCCTTAGGATACCATAGCCCAACTTTTGGGTTGCCTTGAGATATTTGAGGATTCTTTTGACTGCTATAAGATGAGACTCTTTTGGATTTGCTTGATATCTTGTACACAAGCAAACACTAAGCATAATACCAGGTCTACTAGCTATCAAATACAATAAAGAACCAATCATTCCTCTAAATTTTGATTCATCAACCTTCTTTCCCTTTTCGTTTGAATCAAGGTAAGCTGAGGTTGCCATTGGAGTTGTAGCATCTTTGCTTTTCTCCATTTCAAACTTTTTAATCACTTCAAGGCAATACTTAGATTGATTGAGGAAAGTGCCATTCTTCATTTGTTTCACTTGAAGTCCAAGAAAGAATGTTAACTCTCCCATCATAGACATCGTAAACTCATTTTGCATGGCTGCAGAAAATTCTTTACAAAGTAATTGATTAGTTGAACCAAAGATAATATCATCAACATATACTTGAACCAATAGAATATCATCCTTATGCTTCTTGATGAACAAGGTTTTGTCAACATTGCCCCTTATAAAAGATTGATCAAGCAGAAATTTACTCAACCTTTCATATAAATGATCTAGGAGCTTGTTTTAGACCATAGAGTGCCTTTTTAAGTTTAAAAACATGGTTTAGATGTTTGAAATCAGTAAATCCAGGAGGTTGTTCAACATAATTGTCCTCCTCAATATATCCATTTAAAAAGGCACTTTTAACATCCATTTGAAAGAGTTCAAAATCCATTAAACATGTAAATGCAAGTAATAGCCTAATAGCTTCCAATCTTGCAACTGGAGCATAAGTTTCCTTATAGTCAATGCCTTCTTCTTGGTTGTACCCTTTAGCAACCAATCTAGCCTTGTTCCTTCCTATGATTCCACTTTCATCAAGTTTGTTTCTAAAAACCCACTTTGTACCAATAGTCTTGAAAGATGATGGTCTAGGAACAAGTTCCCAAACTTCATTTCTTTTAAATTGATTTAATTCATCATGCATGGCATGCATCCAATGTTCATCATGTAAGGCTTGGTTAATATTCTTAGGTTCAATTTGAGACACAAAAGCGATATTACAACATAAATTCCTAAGAGAAGATCTAGTAGAAACTCCCTTTGACATTTCTCCAATGATATTGTCTAGTGAGAGATCTCTTATAGTTCTCCATTCTTTTGGCTCTTGATTAGGTGTTGAGGAATTTGTTTTAGAACTAGGTTCACCTTTTTCTTTGATTGTTAAATCCTTTAGCTGGACATTTTCTTCCAAAGGACCTGCATCTAAATCACAATTATTTTCCTCTCTTGAGGGGTTAGATTCATCACAAATTACATGAACAGATTCTTCCATGCACATAGTTCTTTTATTGAATACTCTATAAGCTTTGCTATGTAATGAATATCCAAGAAAAATAGCTTCATCATCTTTTGCATCAAACTTTCCAAGTGATTCTTTCCCATTATTTAAAACAAAACACTTGAAGCCAAAGGTTCTCAAATGAGAGATGTTTGGTTTTCTCCCTTTGTATAACTCATAAGGGGTTTTCTTTAAAATGGGCCTTATAAATAATATATTCAAAGTATAGCATTATTGCATCAATAAATGATGCGTAACTCACAGCAAGTGTACCGATCGTTCAAGTAATAATTTGATAAGTAGAGTATCGTCTCCACGAAGATTGAGGCACTAATGTAATTGTAATTATTATCTTAAAATTGGAAAAAAATAGAAATAAATTGATTTAGGTTTTGTGTTGTAATTTTGAATATATTGGAAAGAAAATAGAATTAAAATTTAATTAAAAAGAAAGTTATGCAGTAATGAATAATAATTGCGGTAAAAGCACAATCACCTCTGATCTTCACTCGTTAAATTGAATTGATGATTAATTTCAATTACTACAATTACTCAAAGATACACCTTAATTAATTGGTTAAACCCAGATTCCTCGGTCTTTTTAACCCTTTAATCCTAATTAAGAATTCTAATCCCTTAGTAACCCCCTTTCGGATTAAGTTTTAAGCTGGCATATAAAAACTTTGCAATCCTTCATCCCTATCCCTAGGTAATGTCAAACTGTCACTTTATCGCTTTCAGAAACTAAAACCCCAATATCCCTATTGTGAATTAAAGCCCTTAATACCTCTAATAGAGTGATCAATTCTATCAATGGAATTTAAAATTGAAGAACAAGATAAAGAGAAGCAATCATCATAATATTCATTAATATTAATCCAATCACACAAGAGTTCACATTGGCTTTTGGCCTTTACCACAATTAAAGAGGGATTAACTAGACATGGTTATGTCTAACTCAATACAATGACATAGTAGATAAGAAAGAATACAAAGAATAAGAATAATCAAACCCCTCAATCTTGGCTTTCTTCTTGATCTTCCTCCATGCCTCCTTCTTGGTATTTCTGCCTCCAGGTCCCTGTTTAAAACGTCCCCTTACTTCCTTATTTATAGCCAAACTTGCAAAACCCTAGTATCTTTTTGTTATTATCTTATCTTATTCAGTTTTCATATTTCAGTTGCTTCTTTATTTTGCTTCTTTTCTTCTATTTATTGCTCCTAAATATTAAAATAACAATAATTAATAA
>PYAF01002538.1:32034-49851 GCA_007407185.1 Glycine tomentella
TTCTGATACCTGAGGTTGTCTAGATTGAGCTCTTTTCAAGATATTTTCCAAAATTCCTAAAAATCACAAATTATGATTTTCTACCACCAACCATGTTGATAATTTGTTGTCTAAGAGTATTTTATCCCATCCTCAGGTTCCCACAAATTTCTAAGGTCATCTGGTCCTTGTTTGACCTAAAGGGGTATTTTGGTAATTTAAAAATATCCAGGGGCATTTTTGTCATTTTTTCCTAAATTTCTGTACTGCCTCTAATTAACATTTTACTCTAGTAATTGACTGTGATTCCCAAAATTTTGGGTGTTACATCCTAAGGATCGGAGTGTCGAAACAGTTGTAGCAACTCCTGACGAAGGAATTCTTCAATGGATTTACCAATCTTGATGATCATTTGTCCGGATTTGAATCCTCTCTATCACATCGAGGTGAAAATATTTTGCAAATGTGTAGAGCATTCCCATTGTCACTCAAACAAGAAACACTAAAGTGGTTACTGTCACTTCTAAGAGGTTCCATAAGCTCATAGGGAGACTTGCGAGAGAAGTTTCATACTACCTTTGCCACTAGCAAGGCAAGACCCAAAACAAAGGCAAATCTGAAGAAATTAAGCAAGGATCGCAAGAACCTCTAAGAGATGCATCGTGTGGTTTAACCAAGAAGCCAGGGAGGCACAAAATCTAAACCCGAGCATAAGTTTGATGTTAGCAAAAGATGGAGTACGAGAAGCTATGTTGTTCCATGTCCCCATATCAAAAACACTTCCAACTACCATGGAGGTGTTCTTGAAGAATGGGAAAAGATACATAATTTATAAAAACATGTTGGAGGCAGGAAAAGTGTTGCAAGTAGACTCTGAGAAGGGGAAACGATCTTTTGATAAATTTCTATATAGCATAACAACGAAAGATGAGCAAAGGAGGAAAAAAAGCTTTGATCCCGAGAGAAGCTCTAGATTTGAGCATTACAATCCTTTAAATTCTTCCAGAAGTCGCATTTTGAAGGAGGTGTTCAAGGTAAAATTTGAACAAGCAAGTTTGGATAATCCCAAATCGATTAAGGTGCGTGTGAACATGATCTTGAGAAGTATTGTCAATATCATAAGGCGATTGGACAAGAAACCGAGGAATGCATACACCTTGCTAAAGCAATTGAAGACCTCATTCAACATTCGTTAAAGATGGTGGTGCGTATACAAGACAACAATGAAGGAAATATAAAAAAGATAACCAATGGAGAAGAGCACAAAGCCCTCCCAAGTAGAGGAGGCACTCACCTTCTCCAAGAAGGTATTCACGATCTTTGCCTAGGGAAGAACCCAAAGACATCATCCATTAGGCAAGGAGAAAATCTCAAAAAGAGATTACCCTCTCCGAGAAAATAATCTTTCCATCAATCACCTTCTCAAGGGAAAATGACCAAGTCGTCACCCGAAAAATGTTCACCTTCTCGGAAATGATGCAAAGAGCAAAGGACATATAAAGTCATTTATGTGATATCCAAAGGATTTGCTACAAAAGGACCGATAAGCAACACCTGAAAGAAATATGCCAAGGAGGTCATGCCAACTTATCAGGAAACACCAAGACGAAAGGCTTCTCCAATTTACTTTGATGATTTGGCTACTGAAGGATCGATAAGCAACGCCTAAAAGAAATATGCCAGGGAGGTAATGACAACTTATTGGGAAACACCAAGACGAAAGACTCCTCCAATTTACTTTGATGATTCGAAATACTGGGGAATAATCCAAGAATATGATGATCCTCTCTTGATATATGCAATAGTGGCCAATAGGGAAGTCCATTGTTTGCTAATTGATAATGGAAGCTCGACGGATGTCATGTATTATCAATTATTCGAGAAACTCCAAATCTCGAGGGAAAGCTTGATCTTGCTTGATGAAGATTTGGTGGATTTGGTGGGGTTCTCGGGTCATTCAATTACTCATCTCAAGTATTTGAAGTTTAAGGTCACTTTTGGAGGCACCCGTTGGCTAAGACGATCATAGTTTGATTCCTAGTTGTAAGCACAGTATCACCCTTCAACGCATTAATAGGGAGACCAACACTCAACACCTTAGGAGCTGTAATCTCAACTCCACACCTTGCTATGAAATTTATCAATGATGATTTTAAGGTGGTAACAGTTTGAGGTGACCAAAGGAAGGTGAGACAATGTTATAGGGAGTCAATTAAGGTGACAATCCACAAAAAAGAGCCACATGGTTCAGCTTTGTTTAAGAAGCTAGTGTTGATCCCAGGGAAAGAAGAGATTCTGATAGAAGAATTGGATTACAGAACCAATAAGCATAATGGTCGAATTGAAAGACCAATTCCTAAAGGAGAGCTTTCCTAAGTGAAAATCAGACTAGAAGAGATGAAGATTGTCAAGGTAGGATATGAGTTGCCACAACCTATCTTAGAGAAACTATTTCATTTTCTGGCAGAAAATATGGATATTTTTGCTTAGACCCCTATAGCATGTTTGCAATTGATCCATATCACTTCACCCATAAGCCAATCGTGGATCCTAAAGCAAAACTTGTGTGTCAAAGAAGAAGGAAGATGGGTGCAGAAAGGATGACAAAAATCGAGAAACAAGTTACCAACCTGTTGGCAACAAACTTTATTAGAGAAGTCAAGTATACTACCTAGCTAGCTAATGTAGTCCTTGTGAAAAACAATCTGGGAAATGAAGTATGTGCGTCGATTATACCAATCTAAATAAGCACTGCCTAAAAGACTCCTATCATCTGCCCAACATTGAGCAACTTGTAGATAATTCTTGCAATTTCCAGTTGTTGTCCTTCATGGATGCACTAAGAGCAGTATTTTGCAAAATGAAGAATTTTAACAAATTTTGTTTTAATCCGACTAATTACAAATTAAAAAATTATAAAAAAAAATATATAATTCGCTAATTTATCATAACTAAAAAAAAAATGTGTTAAGGACAAAAAACAAAATTATTGCTTTACTAAAAACTCAACACAAAACTAAAATTTATTAGAAAGTAATTAAGAAAATTGAATATTTATTAAGCATGAAAAATACATTTAAGTGTAATATCATTGTTTAAGTATAAAATAACTTTTTACACGCAGCATGGAACAGCACGCAACGACTCAATTTTGTTTTATTTTTTGTCGTTAAACGCTTGCAAGAATAATTAAATAAAAAAGTTAGTGGCTTCTACGCACATCTTGCAATAAAATAATGATGGGACTTCACCTTATAGAATATCCTAAAAGTATATATGCAAAAAATATACAAAACACTACAAGGAGGAGGGGGACCACAACAAAAGTCACTTTCTGTAGTGGTCATGTTGATTATCCTTCACATTTCTTCCATTCCAATAATGGCTCAACCTCTTTAAGCCAGCCAGATCATTCTCAACAAACCACCACCTCAGCCAGCCACCATGGATTTCAATTTCAATTTGATTTCAATTTCAACCCTTTTGGACATAAACCATAAACCATGTCCTGAATAGCATAGTGTAAATTCAATCAAAAATAAAGAAGCAATTAGGTCCTTGTATACCTCCTAATTCCCCTTGGCGTAGGAACCACATCACGGCCAGTTTTTAATAAGGCCTGACGATCCTTAATTGTTTTATCAAACAATCTATTCTCCGGATTCTCAGCATAGCATACATAATAACAACTCACACAGGCATGAGGCACTGCCATGGCAATCCTAGTCTGCAGAGTCAAAATGTTAATTAAGAGTTAAGACTAATTATTCATATGTTAATAAATAAAGTGGTCAAATAAGGGGTACCAACCAAAAGGTATCCAATGAAGAATGTGAGGAGGGATAGGGTGGCTGTGAAAGTTTGGTGTACTTTATGGGTCCAAGCAGCCACAACAATGACACAAATAGAGCCGCTGCAAACTCCTGTGAGGAAGCAAATTGAGCTGGTTATATCAGCATCTACAATTGACACCATATCTTCTTTCTCAAATAGGGCCCAAGTGTCCTGGGATGCCTTTACAAAACCTTTTCCATATGCTGCAATCTGTTAAGATGAATTAAAATAAGTTAAACCACTTAATTAGATAACTATGTGTGTTAATCGTGCTGAATTTAAAGTTAAATAAAGTTGGAGGAAGGACCACTTTGAGAACCACAGGCAGTCAGATGGTGATTGCTCAGTAATAACTTGAGAACAGAGAAACGTGGACACAATAAAATTTGAAACTAGGTAGGGAGTAGGGACCATAATGACAGAAGAATCCAAGGAGTATAAGATAAACAAACAAAAATTATCAAGCTTACAGATAAATCTTAGTTTGAAATAACTAACCAATAAAAAATAATAAAAGATGTTTCAGAATTCTTTAACCATCAAAACGCATTGATTATAGGCTAAGCAGGGAATTAATTGTTTGTTTGTGAAGACAAGTTTACCTGTACATATGCCCAGCCATTGCCATTTCTGAAAATGGATTCCATGACTCTTAAACAACAGTGAGCACAACAAAACATGAACTCATCTTCTCCCTCAAGCAAATTGAGCCCCCTAGCGACAATTCTCAGGGCTTCAATTGCAGGCACAAAGAGAGAACCCAAACAAGCACTTCCAAGATTCCGAGTCAAGGCTCTCAGAAAGCAAAATTGGGTGCTAGATTGCATTCCTCTGAGGTAATACAAGGCAATAACCCTACTAACAGTGATGTTAACAACATTCCTCATGACCTCAGTAGTCCAAGCCAAACTCAGCACCAATGCAATGATGACCAAAGGAGGAAAATAGAAGTTCAATGCTCCAATCACTGCTAAAATCCATACAGATATCCACACGAATCCAACCCCAAGCACATGATAAGTGGGTTTGTTCAGATCAGGGAATTTGGACACAGGTTGAAGAGACAAACTCAATACCTTACAACAAAACTTAATTCTATGACTAACCCAACAAGCATATAAGCCATTCCCAATTGCAAAAGCAATGAAACACACTCCAACACCATCAGTGGCAGGCTTTTGGAAGCAAATTAGGAGAACCCCAGCAGCCAGAGACACCACAAAAGTAAACCAAAGTATGAAATGAAGCATAAAAGTTGGCCATTTCCTAATCGCCCCTTGCCAAATAAATGCAAGAATTATGCTCATAAAAGATGCAGCCTCCACTTGGGGAAGAAAATACTTTAACACGTTTTTCTCTTTCCTCTTGGTAGATTCTGATTCCTGGATTAGCCCTTGAACTCCCTTGAACACGAGAAAAAACACAAGCGTAACCGCTAAAAACATGTGGAGAACAAAAAGAAACAAGGATATTCTGTTGGTGTATTTTCTCGAATTCAGTGTCAGCGGTTGTGGTTGGGGTTCGGGTTGCTGTTCAAAAACCAAATAGAATAATAATCCGTCAAGATTTTCACATTCAAAAAACACACCACTTAGAAATTAAATTACTGCAAACTCAAGGAATCCCTTCTAATTAATCATTACAAAAAAATAATGAAAATTTCCATTAAAAAAAGTACTTGTTGTTGTGGGGTTGGAATGGAGCGCGTGTGGGTGTGAGAACGTTGAGATTGAGCAGGAGGAGGAGTTGCGACTCTGGTGGAGCTATTAATCACAATTCTCAAAGGGTTAGTGGGGTTCAACCTGTGGAAACTTGAGATATGAGATTCTTCATGATCATTAAACTCATCATTATTATTATTATTACTCTGAAACTTTCTCTCTTCAACACCCACACCACCCCCTTTCTCCAAGTCTTTCTCCTCCTTCTTTGCTTCAGCCACAGTTTCATTCTCTTTCTCTTTCTCAACCACCACCTACCACGCCAAAAAGAAGGACAACAAAAAAAGAAAAGATCAAAACTAGGCACAAATGGCGACTAACCCCTATAAACGCATGAATCGGAAAACATTAACGTACATGTTCCGTGGCACCCATTTGAAAGTGAGGCGGCGGAGGCGGTGGCGGCTGTGTTGCGGTGTCTCAGCTGAGATCAGGAATGAATGTTGGTAGAGAGATGACGTTACTGCAAAGCTTGAACTGTTGTTTTCATTTGGACTTTTTAGTTTTTACCATGGCTTGTTGCCTCCTCCTTAGTTCCTTGGAAAGTATATCATTTACGTTGGGCCCACCAGTCAAGGACCGCCAACATGCCACAACAGCGCGTGGAGCCACGCCACTTTCACGTGTCAGAACTCAGAAGAACAAAACACAAAACGTGGAGATGTGATCATATATTTTTATACGTTTTATCATTCAAATAAAAGTAAATTTCATTATTCAACTTTCATATTTTTTGTATATTTTATTATTAAAGTTTCTTTTTAACAAATTTTAACAATTTAACTTTTAATATTCACAAATTTTACTATCCAAATTTTTTAATTTTGTGCATAACATCACACTTATAACAAAACAATGTAAAAAATCATTTTTTATATTTTTGTATGTTGATTGTATTTATAACTAATGTAGAAAAATGATTTTCTACATCACATGTGATTATAACATATGTAAAAAGTCACTTTCTATATTAGTGATAATTAGAACCAATGTCAAAATCATCTATTTTAATAGACATGTATTATTAATGTAAAAGTTTTACACTTTTAGTCAATTAAAATTTTTTACATGACTTTTTAAATAATTGTTATGGTAAATTAACATATTATGATTTTTAAGCTTAGGCATAAAGGTGAAAATTTGAGCTCAACTCTATGGATTGGCCGACATCGTCCATAAAAAAGATCAAACTTGACTTAGAATTTTAGGTTCCAAACTAATTGGGCTAACTTAACCCAATCCGATGGTCCAAATCATTATTGAGTCCAAGAAACATAGATTAAGCAATTGTTAAATCTAACTCCCTAAATTATTAAACATACCTCTTGTTTATTTTTTTTCCTAGAAATACCCCAGTTGTCAAAACTACTTCCCTAATACCTCTCACAATGCCCACCATTAGATGACAAAAATTCAACTCTAAGAATGTTTTCTTTTGCCCAATTTGACTTCAAATATTTCAACATATCACTTGGTGGTTCTTTGATCAAGTCGAGTGGTTCATGTCCCCATAGTCCATATTGCAACATAGTTAGGACTATAACACCCTAAATTCGGGATTACATATAAACAATATTTAATCTTATTTTAATTTCATAAATGTGACACTTTCATTTTAATTACTCAATTAAGAAAAGGTAGATTGAAGTTTTACATAATTTCTCAAAATCTTTTTACTTATTAACTTCTAGAGTTGATATCACATAGTAAATAAAATGTATCATTTAAAATTTTGAAAAGAAAAGCTTAGTGTTATCTCGCTTATAAGCATACATTTAAAATGACCAAACATAATGAAATAAAAAGAGACAAATATGGTTTACAAAATATACATTATGTAAAGTGTGTTATAACATTGATGTTTCCCTAAACAAGGTAATAGGTACAACCCCAAAATAATACAGAAACACATACGGTAATAAAGTGAGATAACTAAATTTACATATGCCAAAATTTTTGAAGCCTAGGTCTACTTTCATCAAAATACATAAAGAATAACAGATCATAGACCCAAATCAACAATCATGCATGTCAATTGAACTTCAAAAGAAAAGCAATGGTGACGAGGAAAATGAAAGTAAAGAAGACGATATCTCCATGATCTCCACAGGTGTTGTCGTCTAATGATCCTAAAAAAATAAAAGAGAGGATGAATCTTCCAGCTTCGTCAAATGACACAAAGAAAGACTTAAAAGTTATATGCAGTTCTACTAATCACCATGAGGTGGTTGTTTATCAGTTCTCACTCACACCCTAATTGTTTCCATTTCTAATTTTGTAATCATTTATCATTGGTCAGCTACCATTGGAACTCCTAGAACTCACTGGTCTTACAACATTTAGTAAGGATGACTATTAGGAGTACCCGTCACCACAGTACAATGGCAAGCTCTCACCAACACGGTTATGCCTCGCATTTGTTGGGATTGTCAAGTAGGCATTCTGGAAAACACGACCAACAACTCAGCCCCACATTCCCAAGAAACAACAGGCCAATGAGCATACCTCAGTACCAAACTGTGTGGCAATCCAACAACTCTGAGGATTGAATCCTCCACAACTCTCCCCACGGGGATTCGTCTTTTATAGGTTTGTGTGGACTTCTCTACCAAAGGTACTTGACAGTTGTCCTTGTAACGCTTTGAAATTTCGATAACTGAAAAATATATGTTTGATGTATTTCTTGTATTATTTGATTATTTGATTAGTTTAGATTAGTTGAATTGTTGTGTAAATTATCCTTGTGCAAATTGCTTGGTGTGGATGTTAAGTTATATGGAGTTTTTTGAGCTGCATTGAAAAAGAGTGATTTCGAGTTTGACCCAAAACCTATTTTAGTAATATCACAATTATGGATTGATTAACCATTGGATCGCCTTAAAACTATAAAGGTAGGCTCCTAACCCAAATATGCAAAGTTTGACCGTTGGGATTTGTGAATTAACATATGAAGCATGAGATATTAACTTTTCACAGAAGTAGTGAAATTTCAAAAATTGGGTCAGCTCGCCCAGATGAGCCTAAATTCGCTTAAGTGAGTCAAGTATGTTATAAATTCGCACAACAGTGTCAAAAGCACGAAAAATTGGTCTTCTTCTTCCCAAACAGCTACCCAACATCCCATAATCCTCCTCCACCACCCACGGCCACCAGTGACCGCCACGAGTTGTCGTTTCTTGCCGTTGAACCACCACACAGAGAGGAACACTTTAATCGGAGCGGAATCTACAAAACTCAACTTGAGGATTCGGTAGAGAACGGAGCCTCCAATCTTCCCTTCGCGGTTAAGTCGAAGTAACTATGTTTTTTATGCCTTCTCCTAGCTAGTTTGAAGTCTCTCTTGATATCCATTGTGATTTGGATACTGTTATTGTGGGTGTTTTTATACTTCCTTTGAAAAACCATTAAAAATGAAACATTGTAAAAGTTTCCTTTTCATAATATTGATGTCATTTTTGTGACCTTCGTTGAGCACCGGCCACATTGGTGTGATTGGAATTTCAAAATGATGTCCTTTTGATGTGGACTTTCAAAACACCATTTTAGCCATTTTTAAATTTGAGTTGGTATTTGACCCCGAATGTTAATATTAACCTTGTCTTTGAAATCTATACTAAGTTATCTTCGATTTGGTATATAGAGCTCTACGTTTGGGCCAAAGCACGTGAACTTGAGAGATCTAAAAACGACACTACTAGGAGCTAAGAGAGGGAGATAGATAGGTAAGGGGAGTTTATTATTTGGTTATAGTTTTTGATACCATAGTCGGGGGTCAGGGAACCCAATTATAGAGATGTATGTTTGTCGCTGTTGTGTGCTGGTTTTCAAGAAAAACTATGTTTTGAACTAATGAGATGCGATATATTTATTATTGATGTATGTTTGTTCTTGTTGTGTGCTCGTTTTCAAGAAAATATGTGTTTGTAACTAATGGGATGTGATGAATTTGTTATCGATAGATAAAACTGTGAATGATGTTGCTATTGTAATGATTGGATTTTTTGGGAAGTCTTAATTCCTGAGGAGACTTTGTCCAAAATTTTATAATATGTTCTCATATTTAATTCTTTATTAAATTTTTAAATGGACATAAAAGCTTGTTTTCTATATTGTAGTCCTCCTCTTTAATTTAGAATTTTCCTGAAATACCAATCTCGTGGTAATATGGATTGTGAATGAATAAGGTTTGTGATGTTGATGATGATATTGAAATGAGATTATGTTAATGATTATATTAATATGAGATGATATTGATGTTTATGATGATATTGAAATGAAATGATGTTGATGTTGTTGATGATATTGAAATGAAATGATCTTGACGTTGTTGATGATATTGAGATTGAGGTGATATTGATGTTGATGATGACATAGACGAGAGATGAGGTTGATGTTGATGATGTCATTATAATGGATGTACGTTGTACATGTGAGGTGCAGTGACCTGTTGGATATCCTTGCGAGGAAGAATTGGTCCTTATCCATTATCAGTGCATTGATGAACCCATATTTGTATGTTGTGTATGTACATAGGGGGTGCATGACTTATTGGATATCCTTGCGAGGAAGGGTTGGTCCCTATCCATGGTCAGTGCATTGATGGTACCCATGTTTCATACTTCATAATTGCATGAATGGAAATAGAATGAAGGCAGTGTGTACCTATAATTTTTTCATAGGCTAAAAACGTGGGTACTAAGGGGCATGTCACTCGGTTTGGAATTCCCTTGCGCCTCTGGCTGATCACCGTGGGGGGAATGGCCAATGCACGATAAAGTGACCCCGATAAACTACTGAATCATTTTTCTGAGAGAGGTTATTTCTATGAGAATGATACTACATATCATGGTGAGAGTGGAGTCATGTGCATGCATCATTTTGAGCATAATTGATTTGAATGGTGGAAAAAGTGGATAACTATTTTGTTGAGTGTGTATTGAACTGATTGATTATTGAGAATGATTATGGTTGTTATTGTTGCTTTCTTTCTAATTATTGCTATTTGGAACTTGTTGGTTTTGTATGATAAATTCACCCTTGCAATTTTTGTACCGTGTGGTTGGTACCTGTGATGATCGTGAACTTTCGTTTGTGTGAGCAAATGAGCAGTAGTAGGTGACACTGGAGGGAGATCCTTTTTGTTGGAGCCACCAAGCCGGCATGATAACATTGGAATTCCTTTTGGGAGAGAGTTATATTTTGTTAGTAACACTTTCTTAGTTGATTCCTTGATTCTCTTTAATCGGGCATGTAAAACCCAAGCTTATATATTTATTAAAAGCTAAATTATGTTCTGATATGTAATGGTTTAAAATATACATACATATGTATTTATTTATGTATTTGTGTGTTGATTGATAAATGTATTATCGCGGAAAATTTACTCTCAGTTTCATAATCAAATTAATAGAGTTTTTATTAGAAAATTGAAAATTTAAGTTTAGAGTGGTGATATCGTAACGATGAGGCAGATCGTTACATTAGTGGTATTAGAGCGGGTCGAACCTTTTTCGGCCGATGATTTGTGAGTCTGTTGTGTTTGTGTATTCTGTGTTTGTTGTGTTGAATGTTTAATGTTTGAGTATTTGATTGTTTCAAAATTGCTTGAGCTATTAATGTTTGGAACTCAGTCACATTTTTGTTTTATGTGGAATATGGAGATTTGTTGGTGCTGTCATAACATGCTTGTATTCCTAATGTCTATTATACCATGAGTTCCAAAGCTTTGTCACGAGTTATCAGACTAGCCATCTGGATAATTCATGAAGTGCAATGGAACACCATGGCAAGTAGTCAGGAATACAATGAGTAAAGAATAAGCGTCAATGTCTCAAGGGAGAACTGTTGTAGATGAGTGATTTCTCGAGACATAAACTCTCAAGAGTAATTAAGTAGGGACTTGAGATATGTATACAATTGTTTATTCCTTTTCTTGTATGTGTTCCTTCTATGTTCTCATTTCCTGGGTGTGCAGGGAGTGATGCGTGGATGGAATGATTGTGCAATAGTTGATGCTCTCTAAGCCTTAGCCCAGGCTGTGGGGAATCAGAATATAGGAGAAACTTAAACTAGTGGTTCATTTTTAAATTCTGATGTCTGTTTGGATTTTCTTGTATAGATTTGTGGTAGAAAATTCTTTATTGATTTGATTTGTTTGCCTCTCAGCCAAATTGATGTTATTCTGGGTGTGGACTAGTTATCTTCCAACCATGTCTTGTTAAATTGTTTTGATAAAACTATGGTGTTTAGTGATTCTGAAGTGAGTAAGGATATGATGTTTATATCTGCCAACCAGATTGTGACATATTTAAAATAAGATGTTCAAGTGTACATGATCATGTCTAACCTGGAAGTAGAGACCAAGGGTTTTTATAGGTGACCTCCATATTGTTAGAGAGTTTCAAGAAGTGTTTCCTGAGGATATATCCGATTTACCGCCGAGAGAGATAGAGTTTTCTATAGATTTGGTACCTGGTGTCGGACCCATATCCATAGCCCCTTATAGGATGTCTCCTATAGAGTTTGCCGAGCTTAAGAAACAATTAGAAGAGTTGTTGGATAAGCAGTTTGTGAGATCCAGTGTGTCTCCATGGGGAGCATTAATATTGTTAATGAAGAAGAGAGATGGAACCATGAGATTGTGTGTAGACTATCACTAGTTGAATAAGGTGACGATCAAGAACAAGTATCCTTTGCCTAGAATAGACAACCTTATGGACCACTGGTAGGAGATTGTGTGTTTAGCAAGATAGACCTTAGGTCAGGTTATCATCAAATCCGAGTGAAGACTAAGGATATTCTGAAGACTGCCTTTAGGAGCCGTTATGGTCATTAGAGTGTTTAGTCATGCCCTTCGGTGTGACTAATTACCCTGGTGTGTTTATGGATTACATGAATAGGATATTTCACCCCTATCTTGATAGTTTTGTGGTAGTATTCATAGATGATATTTTGGTATACTCTAAGACTAGAAAGGACCATGAGAAACACTTGAGGATTGTGCTGCAAATCCTTAAAGACCAACAACTTTATGCTAAGTGTTCCAAGTGTGAGTTTTGGTTAGAGAAAGTTAGTTTCTTAGGACATGTGATATCCCAAGGTGGTATCGTTGTAGATCCTTCTAAGGTAGAAGTTTTTCTTGAGTGGAAGAGTCCTAAGTCGGTGTTTGAGATTAAAAGTTTTTTGGGTTTAGTTGGATATTACTGGAGATTCATAGAAGGTTTCTCCAAATTAGCCTTGCCTTTGACCAAGCTGACTAGTAAGGGTCAAGTTTTTGTGTGGGATGCCCAGTGTGAGTATAGTTTCCAAACCCTTAAGGAAAAGCTTACGACTGCACCTGTGTTAGTTTTGCCTAACCCAAGAGAACCCTTCGAGGTGTATTGTGATGCATCAAAAATGAGTTTAGGAGGAGTGTTAACGCAGAATGGCCAAGTAGTGGCCTATGCTTCTAGACAACTCAAGACGCATGAGAGGAATTATCCTACCCATGATCTGGAGTTAGTTGTTGTAGTTTTTGCTCTTAAGATGTGGAGGCATTACTTTTTTGGCTTTAAGTTTGAAGTGTTTAGTGATCATAAAAGCCTTAAGTATCTGTTTAGTCAAAAAGAGTTAAACATGCGTCAGAGGAGATGGCTAGAGTTTCTTAAGGATTATGATTTTGAGCTTAGCTATCATCCCGGCAAAGCCAATGTAATGGCTGATGCTTTGAGTAGGAAGTCCCTACATGTATCTGCTCTGATGGTTAAGGAGTTAGATCTTTTAGAACAGTTTAGGGACCTTAGCCTTGTGTGTGAGGCTACCCCTAACAGTGTGAGACTAGGAGCTTTGAGAATTACTAGTGAGTTTCTAGGAGAGATTAAAGAGGGCCAAAAGTTTGATCCTTTTCTGAAGACTCAGTTAGAAGCCATAGCGTTAGGGAAAGATAGTAGTTTCAATGTGGGATCAGATGGAGTCCTGAGACTTCAAGATAGAATCAGTGTCCCCAGTGTACCTGAGCTTAGGAAGATGATCTTAGAGGAAGGGCATAGAAGCAACTTGAGCATCCACCCTGGTGCTACCAAGATGTATCAGGATCTCAAGACAATGTTTTGGTGGCCAAACATGAAGAGAGAGGTTAGTGAGTTTGTGTATGCATGTTTAGTCTGTCAGAAGGTTAAGATAAAACATCAGAAACCCTCACGTATGTTGCAATCCTTAGAAATACCCAGTAGAAGTGTGACAGTATCTCCATGGATTTTGTTGTAGGACTACCTAGAACCCCGAGAAGTTTAGATTCTATCTGGGTTATCGTTGACATATTGACCAAATCTGCTCACTTTATCCCCATCAATACCAGGTTTTCCTTGGAGAAGTTGACCTCCTTGTATATTAGTGAGATTGTCAGATTACATGGTGTGCCGTCTAGCATAGTATCTGATAGAGATCCTAGATTCATCTTTAGATTTTGGGAGAGTCTGAACAAAGCGTTGGGAACCAAGCTTAGGCTAAGCTCAACCTATCACCCTCAAATCGATGGTCAGATTGAACGGATCATTCAGTCTCTAGAGGACCTTTTAAGGGCGTGTGTATTAGAACAAAAGGGTAGTTGGGAGAGGTTTTTGTCGTTGATAGACTTTACCTATTGGTATGGCTCCCTACGAAGCTCTGTATGGTAAAAGGTGTAGACACCCTTGTGTTGGCTATAACCCGGAGAAAACCTCACTCTAGAACCTGAAGTGGTACAACAAACCACTGAGAAGGTCAAGTTGATCCAAGAGAGAATACGAACTGCTCAAAGTAGGCAGAAGAGTTATTAGGACAAGAGGAGGAAAGACATGGAATACGAGGTTGGTGATCATGTATTCTTGAGAGTCACTCCATAGACTAGGGTTGGTTGAACCTTGAAATCCTTAAAACTTACAACTCGTTTTATTGGTTCCTTCCAAATTCTCAAAATCGACCTTGTGACATATCAAATTGCATTACCCCTGTCCCTTTCTAACCTCCACAATGTCTTTCATGTGTCTCAATTCCGTAAATATATCCATGATCCTTCTCATGTAGTCGAATTAGATGACATTCAAGTAAAGAAAAACTTAACATATGAAACATTACCTTTGAGGATCGACGATCGACAAATAAAACACTTAAGAGGGAAAGAGATTCCGTTGGTTAAGGTGATCTGGGGAGGTACATCAAAAGAGAATGGAACGTGGGAAATAGAGCATCAGATGCGAGAAGCCTATCCAGCCTTGTTTGAGTCAGGTAAATTTCAGGGATGAAATTTCTAAAAGGGTGGGAGAGTTGTAACGCCCTAAAATTTCGATAACTGAAAATATGTTTGATGTCTTTCTTGTATTATTTGATTATTTGATTAGTTTAGATTAGTTGAATTGTTGTGTAAATTATCCTTGTGCAAATTGCTTAGTGTGGATGTTAAGTTATGTGGAGTTGTTTGAGCTGCATTGAAAAAGAGTGATTTTGAGTTTGACCCAAAACCTATTTTAGTGATATCACAATTATGGATTGGTTAACTGTTGGATCGCCTTAAAAGTATAAAGGTAGGCTCCAACCCATATATGCAAAGTTTGACCGTCGGGATTTGCGAATTAACATTTGAAGCATGAGATATTAACTTTTCACAGAAGTAGTGAAATTTCAAAAATTGGGTCAGCTCGCCCAGACGAGCCTAAATTCGCTTAAGCGAGTCAAGTCGGTTATAAATTCGCACAACAGTGTCAAAAGCACGAAAAACTGGTCTTCTTTTTCCCAAACAGCTACCCAACATCCTATAATCCTCCTCCACCACCCACGGCCACCGGTGATTGCCACGAGCCGTCATTTCTTGTTGTTGAACGACCACACAGAGAGGAACACTTTAATCGGAGCGGAATCTTCAAAACTCAACTCAAGGATTCGGTAGATAACAGAGCCTCCAATCTTCCCTTCGCGGTTTCTTCAAGGTAACCGTGTTTTTTATGCCTTCTCCTAGCTACTTTGAAGTCTCTCTTGATATCCCTCGTGATTTGGATACCGTTATCGGATAAAATGAGATGTTGTAAAAGTTTCCTTTTTATAATATTGATGTCATTTTTGTGACCACCGTTGAGCACCAGTCACATTAGTGTGATCGGAATTTCAAAATAATGTCCTTTTGATGTGGACTTTCAAAACACCATTTTAGCCCCTTTTTAAATTTGAGTGGGTATTTGACCCTGAATGTTAATATTAACCTTGTCTTTGAAATCTATACTAAATTATCTTTGATTTGGTATATAGAGCTCTACGTTTGGGCCAAACAATGCTACTAGGAGCTAACAGAGGGAGATAGATAGGTAAGGGGAGTTTATGGTTTGGTTACAGTTTTTGATTCCATAGTCGGGGGTCAGGGAACCCAATTATAGAGATGTATGTTTGTCCCTGTTGTATGCTGGTTTTTCTTGAAAACTATGTTTTAAACTAATGGAATGCGATATATTTATTATTGATGTATGTTTGTTCCTGTTGTGTGCTCATTTTCAAGAAAAATTGTGTTTTTAACTAATGGGATGCGATGAATTTGTTATTGATGGATAAAACTGTGAATGATGTTGCTATTGTAATAATTGGATTTTTTTGGAAAAAGTCTTAATTACAGAGGAGACTCTATCCAAAATTTTATAATATGTTCTCATATTTAATTCTTTATTAAATTTTTAAATGGACACAAAAGTTTGTTTTCTATATTGTAGTCCTCCTCTTTAATTTAGAATTTTTCTAAAATTCCAGTCTCGTGGTAATATGGATTGTGAATGAATGAGGTTTTGTTGGATACAGGGGGAGCTTCATGAAGTTTGTAAGTCCTTGATACAAAATTAGTTTTGAGCTTTCAACATGCTTGAAGACTTGGAATTTTATGTAAAAGGAAAGCTATCTGATTGATCAATGCATTCACTCATTCATTCATTGATTTAATTAAGTATTTTCATGAAAATCAAACAAAGCTTTTAATTTTTAAACTAAGGTTTTAAATTTGATTCAAAGGTTTTTGGAAAAATTGTTTTGTACTGTTATAATCGATTACCTTAAAGGTATAATCGATTATTTTGTTCTTAGTTCATTCTGGAAAAGCTTTTAAGAACAATGTAATCGATTACCTATCGGAATAATCGATTATTTGACCTTTGCTTTCATGTAAACTGTTTTGTTGAAACTCTGATTTGAATTTGAATTTTTAAATACCAAGGTTCAACCAATTCACCCCCTTCTTGGTTTTTGTGAAGTATTCCTATTATTTTTCAATTGACATCAAGATCTGATTCTTGAGAGTTATTCAAGATCACTAGTTTTTTTTTCTTCAAAAAGAAAAATGAATACCCTACAAATAACCTTCAAGGAAAGTACTTATTTAAACAGACCTCCTATGTTTGAAGGGGAACATTTTAATTTTTGGAAAAATAGAATGAAAATCTTTATTCAATCAAATGACCTAGTGTAACACCCCGTAGGCCTCCGGTGCGTTAACATTAATAATATCAGTTTAGCGCGCATTTATCATAAAATAGAACTTAGCGGAAGCATAGAATCATTTTTCTTGATTCATTATGTATGGAATAACACAACTGTAAAGTACAATACAAACTCATGCTGATCCAGTTTCTCAAATCATATATCAAAGCCATACAACTTAAATATACAGGCAGATAACAGATATAAGACACTTATACTCAGGGAAATGGTACGTATCATATATCACAAAGTTCTGTACATATACATATCACTGTCCATAGTCCACACCACACATCCCGTGGTGGTACAAAAGAATATCAACCCTCCATGAGGGAGTACAGAACTATACAGCAAAAAAAAAAAAAAAAAAAAAACCAAAAAGAGCCTTCCAGCTCCCACAGCAAGCAGCCTAGTCTCAACTGGGCCTCCTGCCCTGAGACTGCTCCTCTCTGCCCGTAATATCACCTGAAAACATGTAAGCCCCACACGGGGTGAGATAACATATCTCAGTAAGCTCAGGGTCCTTGGGAAATCATTCCCACCCTGGCCCACAGATTCACAACACATAAACAGGTATATACATTTCATACATGGCCCACTGGCCTCAAGATCACATACTCATCATCACAAGCAGATCTATGACAGGAGGCAGAGCTCCTCAATGCCTGGCGGAGCTCCTCAACGCCTACTGACGGAGCTCCTCAACGTCAGTACCTGTCATAGTGTGGCAGAGCTCCTCAATGCCACGGGCGGAGCTCCTCAACGCCCATAATACCCGGCGGAGCTCCTCAACGCCGGTATACATCTGTTGGCCAAC
>PYAF01002538.1:54922-72618 GCA_007407185.1 Glycine tomentella
AAGAAGAAGAAGTTCTTCTTCTCCAAAACGCGACTGCCCTCTTATAAAACGCCTGCCCGAGCTCTGGCGCGGATCGCGCCAGCTCCCGCGCTGACCGCGCCACTAAGGCGGTTTGGGTGGCGCCACCAGCGCCACTCCCACGCCCCCAGCGTCAACTTCCAGAACCCTTGGCGCTAACCGCGCCAGACTGGCGCCACCCGCGCCATGCTTCCCTGACCTGTGGCGCCATCAGCGCCACACTTGGCGCTGGTCGCGTGGACTTCCAGTGAAATCTGGTTTTCCAGGCCATTACCCGGGCCATCCGCGCCACCCATGGCGCTATCCGCGCAGGCTGGAAAACAACTGGCGCCCTCAGCGTGACATTGGCGCCCTCAGCGCCAGCTTCCAGAGGCTCTGGCGCTAACCGCGCCACACCCTAAACAGGGTTTTCTGATGTGAATCCCCGCGCTGTCGCGCGGGGATATGGCGCCAACCATTCCATAACTTAGGGTTATCACACCTAGGTGCTTGGAATGCTATAGAAAAGGGTCCTTTTATTCCAAAGAAAACTGTTGCCAATGAATTGATTCCCAAGAAATGGGATGAGATGACTGATGCCGAACAAAAGGTTGTCCAATATGATTTCAAATCAAAAAAATATGATCACCTCTGCATTTTCCTCTAATGAATTTTTTAGAATAGTGAGATGTACAAGTGCAAAAGAAATGTGGGAGATGCTGGAGATTACTCATGAAGGAACTGAAGAAGTCAGGAGATCAAGGAAACATGCATTGATCCATGAGTACGAGATGTTCAAGATGAACACCAATGAAAGCATTTCTCAACTGCAGACAAGATTCACTCATATAGTCAACCATCTATTGGGTCTTGGAAAGATCTTTGATACTGAAGAATTAAACATCAAAATCCTGAAGTGTCTAACAAGGCCTTGGCAACCAAAGGTGACAGCAATCAAGGAATCCAAAGATCTATCAAAGATGTCCATGAGCTTGAAATGTCTCAACTTACTTGTAATGAAGATGCAGAAAAGAAAAACAGAAGCATTGCATTAAAAGCTGCAACTTCAAAAGCTGAAAAAGAGGAAGAAACAAGTGATGAGGATGAAGAGGACAACATGAACTTAATTATCAGAAAATTCAGCAAGTTCTTGAAGAAAAATAAGAACAAAAGGTTCATAAAGATCAACAACAACAACAACAATAGAAACAAGAAGATTGACAATAATTTTACATGCTTTGAATGTGGAAAACCTGGCCACATCAAATCAGAATGCTTAATCTTTTTGAAAAAACAATAAGGTGACAATAAGGGGAGAAAGGAAGGAAAATCCAAAAGAGCCTACATAGCTTGGGAAGATAATGAGTCAACTACCTCAGAATCTTTAATTGAAAACGAGGAAGCCAACATATGTCTCACTTCCACAATCAATGAAGAAGATAATGATCTCTCATGTGATGGAACTGAGGTAAGTTCTGAATATGATCAAGCTATTAGTGCTTTCCATGAAATGCATGAAGAAGCCAAAAAACTTGCAATATCTAATAACAAGCGAAAAGGAAATCTCAGATGACATGTTGCAAAGATTACTGAATTGCAAACATATATTTGCAACTTGAAAGAAGAAAATGAAAAACTTGTTTCAAGTTACAATTTGAATGGATGTGTATGTGCCTCTTCCTCTACAAGTGTTAACAAGTATAACTTGCTTCAAAAAGATTTTGATGATTACAAAAAGAGTCAAGGAGAAAAATATATGACAAGTTTATCTGAAATAAGCTATTTAGTTAATCTTTTGAGAAAATTATACAGAGGAAAATGTAACTTGGATGAAATGCTAAGTGTGCAAAGATATGCTGGAGATAATTCTGATTTGGGGTACAAAAAGGGCTCAAAATATGTTGGAAAAATAATATTTGTGCCTCCAAAACAGAAGAATCAAAAAAGGTATACTAACTCAAAGATCAATCAAAATGCTTTCCTTAGAAAATCATCAAAATCTGTGATATGTAACTATTGCATGGAAAGAGGACATACATCTTACAAATGTTATGCTAGGAGATTCTATGTGCCTAATGGAGATTGCATTTGGGTTCAAAAGAAAAAGAAAGCAACTAACCCCTATGGAACCAACCTCAATTGGGTACCTTCCTTTGTAAATTGATTTGATTTGTGCAGGTATGTCTAAGAGCTAAATCCTCAACATGATACCTTGATAGTGGATGCTCTAGACATATGACTGGGGACATGTCCATGCTCACAAACTTAACACTTAAAGATGGTGGATATGTCACTTATGGGGATAATAATAAAGGCAAGATCATTGGAGAAGGTAACATTTGAGACAACTTCAAAACAAAGATAAAGAATGTTCTTTATGTAGAAGGTTTGAAGCATAATCTCTTAAGCATAAGTCAACTCTGTGACAAAGGGTTCAAAATCACATTCAATGAAAACTGCTGCATGATTTGTGATAGGAAAAGTGGTGAAGTAATTTGTAACACCCCAAAATTTTAAAACTACAGTCAATTGATGGTCTGTATTCAAATTACTTGGGTAAAATGTTAATTAGAGGCAGTACAAAAAGATTTGGGGGAAATGATGAAAATACCCCTAGACATTTTAAAAATGACCAAATTGTCCCTAGGCATTTTAGCCAGATATTTTAAGGAGGAAATTTTATAAATACCCTTGGATGTTTTGAAAATAACCAGAATACCCTTAGGGTGACAATTACAGAGATATCCTGAACATTTTTTGAAATGACAATTATACCCCTAAGGTAAGTAGCGAAATTACCAAAATACCTTTTAGGTCAAAAAATGACCAGATGACTTTAGAAATTTGTGGGAATCTAAGTATTGGATAAAATGCTTTTAGACAACAAATTATCCATATGGTTGGTGGCAAAAAACCATAAATAATAATTTCTAGGAATTTTGGAAAATAGTTTGAAAAGAGCTTAATATAGACTAACTCAATAATCAAAAAATTATAAGAAAAGTATGGACATAATCTATAGGATTTTCTCTTAATTATGAGAAGAATAGGTTTCCTAAATAAGATAGCTTCATAAAATAAATAATTAAAAGCAAATTGGACCAATAAGAAATTAGAATTTGGCTATTACATGTAATAAAAAAAAGAAATTTGTTGATTTGGTTCCCTAAATCAAAGCCTTGGCCGTGTGATACAAAATCAATGGAGAAAGCTTTAAGAAACTTCAAGATGGGCCACCCGGAAAGTTAAGGAGCTTGGAAATTTCCCATTGGTCCAAATAGAAAGTAAGCTATCATGACTTTAGAAGAGATTTTTACATTCAAAGCAAGCATTCCAACGGAGGAAACAAATGTGAATTGCTCTCCAAGCCTTAGTATTCCACGAGAAGAAAAAGGGAGAAGAGTGTAGAAATTAGACACTTGTAGGGGTGAGAATTACTAGCCAATGGAATTAAAGCATATGGAAAGCTAGGTTATAAATGCTTAAGAGATATTTGAAGCAAATTTTATTTTGTCTCCTTTAGCAGAACACATGGACATTTCTAGACTTTATTTCAAAGATCCCAACGGTCAAGATTACATATGTGAGATAGGATTATACCTTTAAAATTTTAAGAAGATCCAACGGTTAACGAATTCAGAATCAATATTTTACTAAAACGGATTTTGGAAAATTCAAGAAATGAAGAAAGAACGAAATTCCCTTAAAAGCTTGGCTACTCCACGTACATTGGTGAAATTTTCTCTCCAAGCAAGCTATGGCACGTGTACCATCAAGAAGAATGAAGAAACCTTGAGAAAAATCAAGAATAAAGACACTTGGATGGTTAAAAATCAATAGCCATTAAGATTTGTCCATGTAGAAAGCTAGCCATCATTACCTTAAGGATATTTGTAACCAAAATCAAGCTTAATCACCCTATAAAAGGATGATAGAAACCGAAATTGGTGGCTACCCTAAGGGAGAATGATGTGCAAACTTCCATCCTAAAGCACTTCCACTTTATTCCTTTCCAATTCACCTTTCAAAGCAAAACCAAGGCCTTCCACCCTTAATTTCTCACGTGAAGATCCATGGATACTAGGAGTAAGGATTATTCAAATTCTAAAGAGAAAGCAAGGTATGGGGAAGTATTGTGATAACCATGGTTTAGATATTCATTATGTTAGATTCTCATTTATTTTTATAAGAATTAAAGCTTTGAATACCATGTGTTTGATGAAATGTCTCTAATAATTAGAAAAGGTACATGGATGATGATTTGGATAAGTAACTTAAGAATAATGGTTATAATAAATAACTTGAATCTAATCTAGTAAGAAAAGGGATTAAGTAACTTAAATTTTTATATATTATGACTAAGGTTTTAAGGAAATATTTGAATTAATGTTTTACTAAAAGTTGGTGTGTTATTTTGTTACTTGATATTTTACTAAAGATTGTATGTTATATATCCAAAGGATGTTTTTATTAAAGTTTATGTGATGAGGGTGTTCTACTAAGTATTTTATGAAGTTCACGTGTTGTTGGAAATTTATATGGATTGTTATGAAATCCATGTGTTGCTGAGTGTTTCTACCTTGTGTTGCTGAGTGTTTCTATAAATCTATGTTGAGTTGAGTTCTGTGCTGGATCTATGTTGAATGGTTAAAGCATATGATAAATAAATTAGAAATTAATGGTGAAGAGAAAATAAGAAATAAAGGCAATTCATTGCATACTTCACCTGCATTTGATACCTCAGAGTGGAGGTAATAAAAGTAACCTCAGAGCGGAGGTGTGTTCCACTAGAGTGGGTGGACTATCTTGACTATGGTACCATTTAACCTCAGAGCGGAGGTATATTCCACCAGAGCGGGTGAGGTTTCCACTAGAGTGGGTGGGGCTATCTTGATTATGGTACCATTTGTTGAGAATTTGGTGAAAATCTGAGATCTCAGTCATGCCTCATTCTAATCAAGAATCATGCATATGTTATGTATTTTGTTATATATTTATTATGTATTTATTATGACATACTATTTTGTTTCACTATGAATCTGTTATTTTTATCTAATTATGTTTATCATATATACTTACCCTATTTTGTGTCGGTGGTTGACACCTGTGATGACCCCAATTTATTTGGGCGAGCAGAGGTACAGAAAAGCATAAGCTGTAGATGATGTGAAGAAAGTGTGATGAGGAAGTCTTGATGGATTGTATGCTGTGATTTGTAATTTTCTGTTGGCATGTAATTTATATTAAGTCGTCTGTAAATTATTTTGGACACTATATTTGGGACTGTATAATGAATTGTATTCTTATTACAAATCAACCGTGGTGAGGAAGAATCGTTTATGTTATGACTAAATTGTAAAATCAAAGCAAGAAGAAAGAAATTTTTCGTGAAATTTATAACTAAGATAATTCTAATACAATGCGGAAACGAAATTTTTTCTAAAATCAATCAAGCACGAGAGAGCAAAAGGAGGCATTACATAATTCATATAGGTAAAAGGAAAGGTAACATTTACTTACTTTCAATTGATCATGCATTCTTCGATAACACTTCTTGTCTTATAAGTAAGATTGATGAATCTTGGATATGACATAGAAGGGCTAGTCACATAAACATGCACCACATAAACAAGCTTATTAGAAAAGATTTAGTGATTAGGTTGCCTAATCTCAAGTTTGAGAAGGACAAACTTTGTGATGCTTGTCAAAAGGGGAAACAAACCAAGATGTCTTTTTAAAAATAAAAACATTGTTTCCACCTCTAGACCACTCGAATTACTTCACATTGACTTGTTTGGTCCCTCTAGACCAATGAGTTTAGGTCGCAATTATTATGGGTTTGTCATTGTGGATTATTACACTAGATTCACTTGGACTCTGTTTTTGAAATCTAAAAGTGATGCTTTCCTTGCATTTAGAAAAATGGCTAAACTTGCACAAAATGAAAAAGGTAGCAAAATTATCTCAATAAGAAGTGATCATGGTGGTGAATTCCAAAATCAACATTTTGAAAAATTCTGTGAAGAAAATGGAATTAACCATAACTTTTCAGCTCCAAGAACACCTCAACAAAATGGTGTTGTAGAGAGGAAAAACAAATCTCTTGAAGAAGGAGCTAGAACTCTTCTTAATGAGACAAGTTTGTCAAAATATTTTTGGGTTGATACTGTAAATACAGTATGCTATACTTTGAATAGATTACTCATAAGGCCTATTTTAAAGAAAACCCATTATATGAGCTATACAAAAGTAGAAAATCCAACATTTCTCACTTGAGAGTTTTTGGTTGCAAGTGTTTTGTATTAAACAATGGGAAAGAATCACTTGGAAAATTTGATGCTAAGGCTGATGAAGCAATTTTCCTTGGATATTTATTACATAGTAAAGCTTATAGAGTATTCAATAAAAGAACAATGTGCATAGAAGAATATGTACATGTTATTTGTGATGAGTCTAATCCCTCTAAAGAGGAAAAGAAGTGTGATGTAGATGCAGACCCAATGGAAGAATTTATTCAGCTAAATGATTCCTTAAATAAAGAGAAAGAAGAATCAAGTGTTGAAGCAAAACCATCAACCCCTGTTCAAGAGCCTAAAGATTGGAGAACAACAAGAGACCTATCACTTGACAACATCATAGGTGAAGTTTCAAAGGGAGTATCTACTAGATCTTCATTAAGAAACCTATGTTGTAATATGGCTTGTGTTTCTCAAATTGAACCTAAGAATATTGATCAAGCCTTGAATGATGAACATTGGATGTTTGCCATGCATGATGAGCTAAATCAGTTTAAGAGAAATGAAGTTTGGGAACTTGTTTCTAGACCATCCTCTCTTAAACTTATTGGTACAAAATAGGTTTTTAGAAACAAACATGATGAAAGTAGAATCATAGTCAGAAATAAAGCTAGATTGGTTGCAAAAGGTTACAACCAAGAAAAAGGCATAGACTATGAAGAAACTTATGCTCCAGTTGTAAGATTAGAAGCAATCAGGTTATTGCTTGCTTATGCATGTTTAATGAACTTCAAACTTTTTCAAATGGATGTTAAAAGTGCCTTTTTAAATGGATACATAGAGGAGGATATATATGTTAAACAACCTCCTGGTTTTACTGATTGTAGACATCCTAACTATGTTTTTAAACTAAAAAAGGCCCTTTATGGTTTGAAGCAAGCTCCCAGATCATGGTATGAAAGACTAAGCAAGTTTTTGCTTGAACAATCTTTCACAAGGGGCCATGTTGACAAAACCTTGTTCATCAAAAGGCATGAGAATGATATCTTATTGGTTCAAGTTTATGTTGATGATATAATTTTTGGTTCAACTAATCATTTGCTATGTAAGGAATTTTCCTCAGCTATGCAGAAAGAATTTGAAATGTCAATGATGGGAGAATTAACATTCTTTCTTGGACTTCAAGTAAAGCAAATGAAGAATGGAACATTTCTCAATCAATCCAAATATTGCCTTGAAGTAATTAAGAAATTTGAAATGGAGAAAAGCAAAGATGCTGCAACTCCAATGGCAACATCAACATATCTTGATTCAGATGAAAATGGAAAGAAGGTTGATGAGTCAAAATTCAGAGGAATGATTAGATCTTTGTTATACTTGACAGTTAGTAGACCTGATATAATGCTAAGTGTTTGCTTGTGTGTAAGATATCAAGCAAATCCAAAAGAGTCTCATCTTACAGTAGTCAAAAGGATCATCAAATATCTCAAAGCTACACCAAAAGTTGGTCTTTGGTATCACAAAGGTGCTTCAATTAATATTATTGGATATTCTGATTCTGACTTTGCAGGTTGCAAGTTAGATAGAAAAAGTACAAGTGGCACTTGTCATCTTCTTGGAAGTTCATTGATCTCATGGTATTGCAAGAAACAATCTTATGTTGCTTTGTCAATTGCTGAAGCTGAATATATCTCAGCTGGAAGTTGTTGTGCACAAAGCCTATGGTTGAAGCAACAAATGCAAGACTTTGGAGTTGAACTGAAAGAAATACCTTTGCTATGTGACAATACAAGTGCTATTAACATATCAAAGAATCCAATAATGTATTCAAGGACCAAGCATATTGAGATAAGACATCATTTCCTCAGAGATCATGTTCAACAAGGTAATATCAAAATTGATTTCATTGATACTCATAACCAACTAGCTTATATATTTACTAAACCATTGGCAAGAGATAGATTTTATGCACTTAGAAACATGCTATGTATTCTTGATGAATCCAATATATGCTAGCCTATTTAAAGTGTGCCTTTCCATGCTAATTGAACTTCATTGCTGCCTTCATCACTAAAGATGCTTTGTTTTCTACAAAATTCGTATTGATCTGCAAAATTCTCTGATTTCTGATAAAATTACTATAATAATCGATTACACTTCGGGTTAATCGATTAAAATCATTAAAAATCTCATTGATTATGAAATTTTAGCTTCAGTAATCGATTACAGCAATCTCATAATCGATTATTCTTTGTTTTGAAAATCTGAAGCTTCCTGGAGTAATCGATTACGTAACGGGATAATCAATTACCTTGAACAAAATATGTTTTTCAGTGTAAATTTTTCACTGGAGTAATCGATTACGACCAATTGGTAATCGATTACATATGTGGTTAAGATTTTAAATCCTTCTGGAGTAATTGATTACCAGTCGGGATAATCAATTACATAAGCCCTGATACTTGATCAAATTCCCCAAATTATGATATAATCGATTACATTAACATATAATCGATTACTTGTCATCTTCAACCTTTGAATGATGTGTGAAATAATCGATTACCATACAGGATAATCGATTACTACGTTTAAATTCAGTGTTCTAAATGTGCAAAATAATCGATTACAATTACCATTTAATCGATTATTTAGTCTGTTGGTGCATTTTCTGATAGTTTTCTCTGGAAATGTAACTGCCCAACCAAATCTAAATGAAATCAAAGGTCATTGAAGTACCTTAACTACCTCCAACAACTATATTTTCAAAAATAAGAACGTTAAGAACATTAATCTAGCCTATAAATAAGAGCCTTACATCATTGAAAAGCCTTGCACCTTAGTCTTTTCTCTCTCTGCTATATTTCTGAGTTTTGTTGTGTGTCCTTGTGTCTAAACCTCTTCCTAAAATTTCAAATCCCACACCAAAACGTGCTAGATCCTCAAAGAGAAAGGTTGGAGAATCATCATCCAATCCTCCTCCTCCTCAACCCCCAAATAGGTTAGACTTGTGGTTTTCCAATGAGTTTGACAAGATAAACGACTTGCAGTTCTTTGCCACAAAACCTATGTGCACACCCAAATATCTAGACCTGGATTGGTTTATAAGGGAAGGATTTAAATTCCCTGCATTCTTAGAAACCCAAGGTCTTAGGAGATTCCTTGAAATGAAGGGTACTTTCTACCCAGAACTGGTATAGGTATTTTATGCCTGTGCCAAGGGTTCCATCCATAGGAACATGATTTCTAAAGTCAAGGGTGTTACTATGGAAATCACCCATAGAGTCTGGGAATCTGTTGCTGGGGTAATATGTGAGAGTGCTAGAAAGTTTGATGAGGGACCTGAGGAATACAACAAATTAGATACCTATAGGGAGATGCTTCATGACCCACATATGCAACTTAGGAACAGATTAGGTACTGGTCCAATGAATCCTGAGGATAGGTTACTCCACTATATAATAACCTATGTGCTTACTCTAAGGGCTACTAACCATGCTCAAGCCACAGATAATGACCTATAATTGGTGTATGGTCTAAAGAACTCTATTCCCACGAATTGGGTTCTTATATTTGAGGAAATCATGCTTAAGTCTTAGAGACTAGTTAACTATCCTTTCCTTATCCTGTCTTGGTATCTAGGTTCATTGATCACTTCAACATTGATGTGACAAATGAGGTTATGGACCATACCAATTCCAGCAACAACCTCATAAAAGAAAAACATCTTACAAAGCTGGGGATGCAGAAGACACCACAAGGCTGGGTGATGGCAAGCCAACCACAAGTACCTCTTGATGATGCTGACCTTCAAGTGGAAGAGTCTGAAGATGAAGAAAGGGATCAAACTCAGTCCTTATACTCATAATTTGAATCTCTGATGCTGCAGAAGATGGATGGGCTTCTTCAGATGCATCATGACTTTAGGGCTGAGACTAGTGTCTCTTTGAATGAAATAAAGGATAGGCTAGACATTATAGAGGCAACTTTAAAGACTGATGATTCTGCCTCTTTCTAAAATGGCCTATGTTTATTAAGTTTGTCTGCTCTATTTTTTTTGTGATTGTAATATTTAATTTCTCTTTGTAATAGCCTCCCTATGAAAATATAAAACTTCCATTATGTTTCTATTTCAATTATCCACTGTGCTCTTTATGTTTTTGACTTTAACAAGCCAAATAGGGGGAGAAATGATTGAGTTTTGATATACTCGGTTATATACTCTGTTCATCCACGTTTTTTGCTCAAAATTTTACCCAAAATCTGACTTGAATGGATTATGGAATTTAAGGGGAGCTAACTGTTTAGAATGAATCAATTATACCCAGAATACTTGTACATGATGTTTAAATGGAATCAGATGCTTTAACACTTGTTCTTTGTAAAGAAAGTGTAAATTTTCAGGTCCAAAAAATTCAAAGTCTTCCATGGTCATTTACTTTAAAAAAGCTTCAAGTTCAACAATTGGTCAATCAAGAATTTGGCATGTTTAAAGCCAAAAAGGGGGAGATTGTTGGATACAGTGGGAGCTTGATGAAGTTTGGAAGTCTTTGATACAGGATTAGTTTTGAGCTTTCAACATGCTTAAAGACTTGGAATTTTATGTAAAAGGAAAGCTATCTGATTAATCCATGCATTTACTCATTCATTCATTGATTTAACTAAGTACTTTCATGAAAATCAAACAAAGCTTTTAACATTTAAACTAAGGTTTAAATTTGATTCAAAGGTTTTTGGAAAAATTGTTTTGTACTGTTGTAATCGATTACCTTAAAGGTATAATCGATTATTTTGTCCTTAGTTCATTCTGGAAAAGCTTTTAAGAACAATGTCATCGATTACCTATCGGAATAATCGATTATTTGACCTTTGCTTTCATATAAACTGCTTTGTTAAAACTCTGATTTGAATTTGAATTTTTAAATACCAAGGTTCAACTAATTCACCCCCTCTTGGTTTTTGTGAAACATTCCTATTATTTTCAGGTTTGTGATGTTGATGATGATATTGAAATGAGATTTTGTTAGTGATTATATTAATATGAGATGACATTGATGTTTATGATGATGATATTGAAATGAAATGATGTTGATGTTGTTGATGATATTGAAATGAAATGATCTTGACGTTATTGATGATATTGATATTGAGGTGATATTGATGTTGATGATGGCATAGATGAGAGATGAGGTTGATGTTGATGATGTCATCATAATCGATGTACGTTGTACATGTGAGGTGCAGTGACCTGTTGGATATCCTTGCGAGGAAGAATTGGTCCCTATCCATGATCAGTGAATTGATGAACCCATATTTGTATGTTGTGTATGTACATGAGGGTGCATGACTTATTAGATATCATTGCGAGGAAGGGTTGGTCCCTATCCACGGTTAGTTCGTTGATGGTGCCCATGTTTCATACTTCATAATTACATGGATGGAAATAGAATGAAGGCAGTGTGTACCTGTGATTTTTTTATGGGCTAAAAGCGTGAGTACTAAGGGGCATGTCACTCGGGTTGGAATTCCCTTGCGCCTCTAGCTGATCACCGCGGGGGGGGGGGGGGATGGCCAGTGCACGACAGGGTGACCCCGATAAACTACTGAATCATTTTTCTGAGAGAGACTATTTCCATGAGAATGATACCACATATCATGGTGAGAGTGGAGTCATGTGCATGCTGTAACGACCCGTCTCGTCGCTACGATATCACTAGCTCTCCTAGTTGTTTCTTAAGCTCCGCTAACTCTATAGCAGACATCCTATAAGGAACTATGGATATGGGCCCTGCACCAGGTACCAAATCTATAGAAAACTCTATCTCTCTCTTAAGTGTTAGGCTAGATACACCCTCAGGAAACACTCTTGGAAACTCTCTAACAACAGGGAAGTCACATAGAGAAACCTTGGTCTCTACTTCCAAGTTAGACAAGATCATGTACACTTGAGCATTTTCTTTCAAAGATGACACAATTTGGTTGGCAGAGATAAACATCCCATCTTTACTCACCTCAAGATCATCAAACACTACAGTTTTATCAAAATAATTTAACAAAACATGGTTGGAAGATAATCAGTCCATACACAGAATAACATCAATTTGGCTGAGAGGCAAATAAATTAGATTAACACAAAATTTTCCACCAGAAATTTCTACAAGACAATTCAAACACACATCAGAAGTCAAAATAGACCTATTAGTTGGGGTCTCTACCAAAAGCTCATCATTCAAAGAAGACACAAAATGTTTAAGTTTCTCTACACACAAACAAGATATAAACGAATGGGTTGCATTGGTATTGAATAGCACAAGTAACAGAATCCTATATCTTCCTTGGTAATGGGGAAAATACCTCACCAACTCTTCGAACATAGCTGCATACTCAGTCACAGTCATAATCCCTTGTTTAAGTTCTAAGAATTTCCATCTTTCTTATTTCTAACAGCTTCAGGAAAGTATTTCTCTATAAATACCCTCTTGAAGATTTCCAAGGTCACAGCTTGACCTTCAGCCTCAAAGCTTGGAAAACATCAGCTATTGCACAATCATTCCTACCAGCCATCTCTCCTTGCGCACACCAAGAAGTGAGAACATGAAAGGAGTACACACAAGAAAAAGAAATAAACCAATTTTATACATATCTCAAGTCCTTACTCAATTACTATTGAGAGATGATGCCTTGAGAAATCATTCCTTTACAATAGGTCTCTCTTGAGACATTAACACTTATTCTTCATTCTTTGTATTCCTAACTACTTGCCATAATGTTCCTTTGCACTTCACGAATTATCCAGATGGCCAGTCTGATAACTCATGACAAGACATTGGAACTCATGATATAACAGACATCAGGAATAAAAACATATCACAACCACACAAATAAACCTCCACAACATATGCATCACAACAATGTAAGCCAATCTCAAACACAAACAACTCAATCAACCATAAAACAGTCAATTACTCCAAACATTAGACATTCAACAAGCAACATAACATGCACAGAGAAACATAGCAGACTCATAACTCATCGGCCGAAAAAGGTTCGACCTGCTCTGATACCACTAATGTAACAACCCGCATCGTCGCTACGATATCACTAACTCTTCATCGTGCAAATCTCAATTTTAATAAAAACTTCATTAATTTGATTATGAAAATGGTAGTAAGTTTTTCGCAATAATACAATCATCATACACACGATACAACTACAACAATTGAATACATATGTATACATATACTATATCAGTACTCATCATTCACCTGTTTAGAACTTAATTTAGTTTTACATGTAATTACAATTCAAGATATACATGTCTACAAAAAGGATTAAGGGACTAACTATGAAAGAGTTAATTAACAAAACATAACTCTTTCCAAAAAGAGTTCCAATGTCATCACGTCGGCTCGGCGACTCCAACAAAAAGAAGATCTCTCTCCAAGGTCACCTACTGCTGCTCATCTGCTCCCACGAATGAAAGTTCGCGATCATCACAGGTACCAACCACACGGTACAGCAAATGCAAGGGTGAGTTTATTACATAAAAAAACCAACAAACATCAGATAGCAACAATTGGGAAGGAAACAACATTAACAATCACTATCATCACCAAAAGTCTGTCAGTCCAATACGCACTCGACAAACCCATCATTCCATTACAGATTCAACAAAAACAATCATCCAATGTATTCCACAACTCAAACAATCATGTTCAGAATGATGTATGCATCTGACTCATCACTCAGCATGCAATGTGGTACCATCCTCATGGAAATAACCTTTCTCAGGAAAATGATGCAGTAGCTCGTCGAGGTCACCCTGTTGTGCACTGGTCGCTCCCCCTATGGTGAGTTCCAAATAGAGTGATGCCCCTTAGTACCCCTGTACTTACTGCCACCATTCTATTTCCATCCATGAAATATGAAGTATGAACATAGGCACCATCAATGCAATGACCATAGATAGATAGGGACCGAAATTTTAAACAATCCCTTTCTCTCTTGGGATGCTTAAAATTCGTAAACCCACCCTCGCAAGGTTATCCAGTCATGCACCCCCCATGTACATACACAACATCTCCGATACACTGACCATGGATAGATAGGGACCATAATTTTAAACAATCTCATTCTCTCTTAGGATGCTTAAAATTCGTAAACTCACCCTCGTAAGGTTATCCAAACGGTCAATGTACCCCACGTGGACATACACAATATACAACCATAGGCACCATCAATGCACTGACTATGGATAGCTGGGGACCGAAATTTTAAACAATCTCATTCTCTCTTAGGATGCTTAAAATTTGTAAACCCACCCTCGCAAGGTTATCCAATTAGGCATCCCCCATGGTATTCATCTATATCCACATTACACAATGACATTGTTCACATCAATATTATTTCTCATCAATGTCATTATCAATATCCACATCAGGTCATCTTAATGTCATCAATAACATCAACGTCATTTCATTTCAACATCATTATCATAACACCAATATCATCTCATTTCAACACTATTAACCATATTAACATTATCCCATTTAAACATCATAAACCACATCATCAATAACATCTCATTTCAACATTATCAATGACATCAATATTACCTCATCCATCCACAATCTATACTACCATGAGACTGGTATTTTAGGAAAAATTCTAAATTAAAGAGGAGGACTACAATATAGAAAACACATTCTTATGCCCATTTAAAAATTAAATAAAAAATTAAATAGGAAAACATATTATAAAATTTTGGGTAGAGTCTCCTCTATAATTAAGACTTTTCCCAAAAATCCAATCATCACAATAATAATATCATTCACAGTTTTATCCATCAACAAGCCAATTCATCGCATCCCATTAGTTAAAAACATAGTTTTTTTCTTAAAAACCAGCACACAGCAGGGACATGCAGTTATCTTCATAGTTGGACTCCCTGGCCCCCAACTATTGTATCTAAACTATCGCCAAAATAATAAACTCCCCTTACCTATCTATATTTCTCTGTTAGCTCCTTGAAACGTCATGTTGGTATCTCTCAAGTCATGTGCTTTGGCCTAAACACAGAGCTCTATATATCAAATTGAAGACAATTTAATATAAATTTCCAAGGTAAGATCAATATTAACATTTGTGGTCAAATACCCACTCAAATTCAAAAAGGGGCTAAAAAGGTGTTTTGAGAGTCTACATCAAAAGACATCATTTTGAAATTCTGATCACACCAATGTGACCAGGGTTCAACAAGGATCGCAAAAATGACATCAGTTTTATAAAAGGAGACTTTTACAACATCTCATTTTCAAAGGGGTTTTTCAAAGGAAGTGTAAAACTCCCAACAACGGTACCCAAAACACAAGAGACACTAATAGAAGCTTAAACTAGCTAGGAGAAGATAAAGGAAACCAAGGTTACCTCAAGGAAACCAAGAAAGGAGGATTGGGAGCTCCGTTCTCTACTGAAACTTCGAGAATAGTTTTGAAGATTTCGCTCCGATTAAAGGGTTCTTCTCCGTGTCGAGGTCGTGGCAAGCAACGACGGCCCGTGGTTGTCTCTGATGGTTGTGGGTGGTGGGGGAGCTTAGAGTTGTTTGGAGGAGGAAGAACTTCCATTTTTGTGACTTGGAAGCTTAAAAACGTATTCATCACCGCCTCCACTTGCCCAGGTGAGAAAAAATGCATGCAAAACTCGCCTGGGCGAGATGACCCAATTTTAGAATTTTCTGCTTCAGTGAAAAATTAATTTATCATGTTAAAGACATTATTTTGACAATCCCAACGGTCAAATGTTAGATGTATGAGTTTTAAACCTATCTGTAAAATTTGAAGGAGATCCAACGGTTAACCGATCTAGAATAAGGATTTTACTAAAATGGGTTTTAGGGTCAAACTCAAAATCACACAATTCAACGCAACTCAAACAAACTCCGCATAACTTGACATCTACACCAAGCAATTGCACATGGAGAATCCACATAACATTTCAACTAATTATAAACTAACCAAATAGTCAAATAACATAAGAAATACATCGAACATCTATTTTGGGTTCTTGAAATTTCAGGGCATTACACATGCATCATTTTAAGCATAATTGATTTGAATGGTGGAAAAAGTGGATAACTAGTTTGTTGAGTGTATATTGAACTGATTGATTACTGAGAATGATTGTGGTTGTTATTGTTGCTTTCTTTCTAATTATTGCTATCTGAAACTTGTTGATTTTGTATAATAAACTTATCCAAAGTGAGGAAGCTGAGTCCTAGGTTCATTGGTCCCTATCAGATTCTTCAGAGAGTAGGGCCAGTGGCTTATAGGCTAGCTTTACCTCCCCAACTGTCAGGGCTACATGATGTTTTCCACGTGTCCCAGTTGAGGATGTATGTGGCAGATCCGTCAAATGTGGTAGAGCCCGACACCGTTCAGATTAGAGAGAATCTGACTAGTCCTACACGACCCACGAGGATTCTGGATCGGATGGAGAAACAGATCCGGAGCAAGACCATTCCCATAGTCAAGGTACAATGGGAAGGGAGAACACCTGAGGAGGCGACTTGGGAGCGGGAGCAGGAGCTGTTGCAGCTGTATCCCGAGTTGCTTGACAGGTATGATTCTCAATTTTGTGAACAAAATTCCTAAAAGGGGGGTTGAATATAATGACCCAGAGTCTGGTGCGAGTCGCGCCACTGTGACGTGAGTAGCACCACAGGTCTGGGAGTTGGCGCGAGTAGCGCCATACTGGCGCGATTAGTGTCAGTGTTGCTCAAAAGACCAATTTTCTCTGGAGGTTGGTGCGGATCGCGCCAGAGTGGCGCCAGTCGCGCCAGATGCACTGGAGGTTGGCGCGGTTAGCGTCAGAGGTGGCGCGAGTCGCGCGGGACCTCTGACAGGACCACTATAAAAGGGTCATTTTCGCGTTTTGGCCCAAAAACCTTCCCTTTCTTCTTCCTCCAGCGCCCTACCCTCCATTGTTGAAGCTCCAAGCTTCATTTCTTCACCATAGTTCACCATATCACTTCCTTGATACACCAATCTTGCTAGAAACACTTGGTGAGCTTGAATCCTTCATCAATTTTCCTTGAAAACCCTCAAATCAAAGAATCCCTTTCTCAAGGGAAGTTCATAGAACCCGAGTTCGGCGAGGAACAGCGGCGATTCGTGGACACCCGGGCTAGGGGGAGTCGTCCTTGGGCCTCCTTGTCGTCATTGAGGTAAGAAACTTGAGATTCACCGTTTGATTTGTGAGTTGAGGTTTTAGGTGAATAGTGACCCACTTGTGATAGAGCTAGTATTAGCCTTGGGTCCTTTAGAAACATGTGTTTAGAATGTTGTGAGGATGAAGGATTAGCTCTCAAATGTAAGTTTGGTGAACTTTGATTCTTGGCTCTATGTAATGCATGTTTAGTTGGTATGCTGAGTTGCTTGGCTATGTTGTGACATGCAAGAGCCTTGGTAT
>PYAF01002539.1:1248-15094 GCA_007407185.1 Glycine tomentella
TCGGTTGTAGGTAAAACCGATGTTAACCTACAAATCAACATCGGTTTTGCTTACAGAACCGATGTTGTTGGGATATAACAACATCGGTTTTAAGAACAAAACCGATGTTGTAACATCACAACAACATCGGTTCTGTAAGAAAAACCGATGTTGATATTCTTCATTAACATCGGTTTTCTTTAGAGAAACCGATGTTGTATCACCTTGTTAACATCGGTTGGGACAGCCAAACCGATGTTGTTTTGTTAGTTAACATCGGTTTTCAAATGAAACCGATGTTGATTTTCTTCGTTAACATCGGTTTTACATGAAAACTGATGTTGCCTTCCGATGTAGCTACTTTGTAACGTTTTCAGCTTTCATATGTCCACATCGGTTATTGATGGGAAACCGATGTTATTGACTATTGTTAACATCGGTTTTGAGAACCGATGTTAAGTTCAAGACTTTTAACATCGCCTGATTCAACATCGGGTCGGAACCGATGTTGTATGTCGAAAATAACCGATGTTAAAAGCTGGTTTTCTAGTAGTGAAGGAAGAAAGTGCTGATATTTAATATCATACATTACGTTTTTTTTTTTTTTTGCAATTTCATATAATTTCGGCAAACAATAATTCACTGAAGACATAAGGCTGTGAAATAGAGTACAGGTTTCTCATTCTCATAATTACAATTATATTTTTTTACTGCAGAAAATTTTAAAAATAATTTTCTAAAGGCATACAAGAATCTCCTTTCTTAAATTTGACACAATATAACTAAATGTTTGAATTTGATGTTCCACAAATAACGTTTAGTTCTTCAATCATAATATGAAGTACTTTTCACCTTCTTCCAGTGTTATGCATATAAATGCAAGCACTCAAAACACCTACAACAGTGATAGGTGATAGCATCTAGAAAATACAAAAACCGTGCCTTCTACATCACATATCACACATGTACCTACACCCATGGAGGTGATAATTTACAAAATCCAATTGTTCTAGCCTTCAAAGTTCATCTGAGCAAATACTTCACTTGAATTATTTGAGGTATAAAATTTCCTATTTATGCCTTTTTTTTATATAGCTTATCCTTTCAAAAAATTCGCATTTTTTTTATTCAAAGAGGACCCTCCAACAGCTTTTAATATCATATATCAAGGCTAAAATTTCAAAACAAGAACTGATGAAAGATTGTACTAAGACGTAATATGAGCTAGAAACCCTCTTCATTTCATGCTGAATAAAAAACAAAAATAAGTACCCAATGAAAGCAACAGTTAATTAGTACGAAACTCACCATAATTTTAAAAGCTTTGCAATGCAAAATCAATATGCTTTCATGGACTACATTGAATTCAATGCAACACTGTTTCACTTCTCAAATGGATCATAATCTATTAAATGGGAATATTGGGTGTGCTCTTCCAAATTATTTAGAGAAAAGTGGGAAAAACATATAAAGCAAAGATAACGAAGCAAATAACGAGGCCCAATCAAAAAATTGAGAAAGAAACGAGCTTTCTTACTCAACCAAAATGGAGTAGCTGTTAAAATTTTCAGAAAAATGATCACAAACCTAAATTGAATTCAATTCACCTTTGCGCAAATCGTTCTCAACTCCTTTTGTATAATCCGTAAGTTTGGTACCTTTAGAAAGTATATTTGCAACTACCTGCACAGAACAAAGCAACATAATAACTTAATACACGCCGATCCATTGCAGTAGCAGTGTTTTCAACACAACAATGACAAAGTCACTCACTTCAAGTAGCCTATGAAATGGAATAGAGGAAGAACCTGCAAGCCCTGAGGAGAAAAGCAAGTAAATCTCGATGCGCGTGCATTTCCTGGAAGAAAAAATAAAGTGAAAGGGTAGATAAATGGTGAAGAATTTGAAAGAGAAAAAATGAAACCCTAGGAAAACGAAAGGGAATATGAGTAGATATATGATAATGAGATTGAGGTCTTGAGGACTGGTGAAATTGTCGACACATGACTGAGTGACGTTGGTGGGTTTGTGAGCTGTGACGACGTAGTTCCGTATACTCATCGTTCTCTTATTCTCTTACACACACGAAAACACAAACTCTGGTTCTAGTGGTCTATGATTACAAATTGAATTTTAGAGGAGATAATGGAGAAAGGAAGCTCGCAGATGGTGACGGAAGCGCCGTAGTTGGCAGCGAAGCGAGCGGCTCGGATGTTGTCACTGCTGGTGCCGATGGTGAAGAGGTCGGAGTAGAGGAAGAGTATTTGAATTCAAAGAGAAATGCAATTTAGGGTTATAAATTGGGGACATTCAAATATGGTTGAAATGAAAACCATATTCGAATTAATAGATACTAAGACGGTTGTATTATAATCGTCGTCATTGTCAAGCAATAAATACGGGTAGCCAATAACCGTCTTTGGCAAGTGCATAATATTACAAAAATGTCACCGCCTACTCAATGACAATGGTTATCTAACGACCAACATTGAATGCGTGTCGTTAAAGACCGTTTGTGTAGTACTAGTGACAGTAATTGCTGGAGTTAATTCTCGACTTGTTACACCATTGAACTTTGCTATTGCCCTGTAAGCTTCAAAAATCACCATGTCTGATTTGTGATCTCTCTCAATGATCTTATGGACCACACAATAGGGAAAATAATGGAACAACAACAAATAATATCCACAAGCAACAAAGATATGATCCATAACATTAACAATGTCAAATATATATAGCGAGAGTACCTTTTTAAGTGAGTGAAAGAAATAGATATTAAGTGTTAAATCTAACCAATGGTCAAGATTAAAACACATAACGCAAGTTTTTTAAAAAGTCATATGACTTGGTCACATGATACTAGAAAACATCATAGTTAGATGACAAACCTCCTATTATTGCTAGAAAACATGATACTAGAAATCAGGATTTGGCTCTAGTCTTGTAATCAGTATCACTAGAGCTGGCACTTAAGCTACTGATACTGCTACTGCTACTTTTCAAAGGAACATTATATCTAAAGCTAGCACTTATGCAAGAGATTGGGCTGAAGAGTTCTGTTCATACATAACATGGGTACTGTGGCAACATTATTTATATTTTAATGTTCTATTAAAAAAACAAAAAATAATTATCTATATTATTTTAATGTTATGATCATCATGAGGCCTAAGAATGACCAGATTCTGTAATTGTGGAAAGAATGGATGATATCAAAACTGGAGACCCATTTGTGAAGCATTCCCATGTTTGTATGGAAAGGGACCCTGAGAATGTTGGAGTGCTTAGTGTGCGTGACAGGTTCTAGTTCTTGGTTACATGTGGTCACTTTGGCATCTAGTATGAGATAAGTTACCTGTGCATGGAAGCATTAAAATTTTCACTTCATTATATAATTAAAACTGCTCATTATACATGTGAAATAAATCATTTAACTCTAGCACATCTTAATGTAGAATTAAAAGAGACAAAATGAGAAACAAGATTCCAGGAATTAAATCAGGTCTCACGGCTAAACAAGAAGAAAACACAACGAAGTTGTAATACAGATGCAAATTGATTGAGTTACTATTGAAAAGGAAAGACATTTTTTCATTTGAGAGGAAATCCAGACCTTTGAGCATTATTGAGATGTGCAGACCCTCAAAGTTCTACAGTGATGTAATAAGGGCAAATTTTCTTTAATCTTTGTAATAAGATACTACTAGGAGGTTTGACTAAAGAGCAACACCACTGACCTTCTTCAGATCACCAAGCTGTGTAGGTATGCTTCAACACAGGAAACCAACACCAAAATAAACACCAAGAGTTTACATTTAAATGGTAACAAGCAACATAAGACTAATGAGCCAAGGAAAAATAGCTGAGGCTAAGTCAAATACAGTTGTAGTTTGCAGGAAGTTCAACTAAAGAAAAAGAACATGAACACAATAACTGCAACATAAGCACTCCTCCAACCCAATATCCGATTTAGCAATATGATCAGTTGGATAAATAGTCTTCCCTCCCAAAGGAACAATACTTATTTCCATTCCCAAACCAGTAAATAATAGACTGATAAACATATTAGAGTTGGCTATCGCATGTCAAGAAAGCATCAATTTTCATGATACAGCAGCTGTGCATCTTTTCCCATGTAATATTTCTTATACTTGGCTAATGGTGCTTTGTTTAGACATTATATTGTCACTTTCATGTCTTAGCTTCTAAGCAGGTTAGTTACAAGAATATACAATTTATTGATTATCAACTTGGAGTAAAAGAAGGGAAGCATTTGCTAGCACATGAAGCTGAAGCTGCAAGCTGGAGTCAAAGAAGGCAACTGTGTGCTGTAAAAAAAATCTACCACTTTTATCCCTAAAATATAAAAACAATTATTTTTTTGTCTTCATTGTCATGTGTCACTCATCAACCAGTTCAAGCTGAGTGGTTAAATGTTCCTAACTTGAAATTTTTTACTAATAATTTTCTTTTGTAATTTCTTATAAGTTTTTTTTATCCTTTCTGGATAAATGATTAATGCATTTTGAACTTAAAATTAGAAGGTTAAGAGCATGATATTCATACTTCTTCCAAATGATGATAGCATTACATGGCTCTAATAACTTATATTGGTTTATTTTTTGTAGATGCTACAATGAATTGCTACAATTCACCGTATATTTATTTTGATGTGTAGATTTCAAAGCACTTGGGAAGTTGATATTTGACATTGGATTGATGTTGGCATATCACTGCGATCAATATGGTAAGACAACAATCAAAATTTAATTTGGCTTTAGACAAAGGCATCTTGGAATGCCTATGGTGTTCTCCTAGATTTCTATTTCATACCAATTGTTTCATGTGGGAAGTCAGACTACTTTTTAAGTAAAGATTTCTTCACTAGTTGAAAGATTTCTTTGTCATAAAGGATGTTTGCTATATTATTTTTCCTCACAACAGGGGTAAGTTTATTATAAATTGTCTCCTTGCTTGTTATAAGATTTCTTTGTCATAAATAAAGGATGTTTCCTATATTATTTTTTCCCTGATTTTTAAAATTAAGACAATAATATGTATTGAATTTTTTTAAATTTTAATATTGTAATTAGAAGATGGCTTTAAGATTTGAGAGGTATCTGAACTTGAATATTTTTCTTATATATAACTGTATCAATGAGGTTTAAAATTATGATCTCATGAACAATACTGAAACCCCTCATCTGAGTATATTCTAGTCTTGAGTTTAATATAATTATATATACTTGAATACCACAAACATTTCTAGTTGTCCTTTTGTGCCTGCATGAATATATATATATATATATATATATATATATATATATATATATATATATATATCTTAACAGTTACAAATGATGTTTAATAGAGTCGCAGATGGCAACTCTTTGTCTTCTTGGTGTGGATGACATACTGACCATGGTTCACTGACAGGTTGTTATTATATATATTGTTATAGGATATGGACTGTGCTTCCATATATTTTCACTCAGTGTAACATAAACTTCCTAGTTAACTTAATTAGAGAAGTCCATGGATATTAAGAACATAAACAATTGCCAAGAGTTTCAATATTATAGTTCATCAGATGCCATCATTTTCCTAGTTTCCATTTCACACTACTAGAAAAAATACTTTCAACATCGCTACTTTAAAATCGATTTTTGATAAAACCGATATTAACAAAAGGGCGGTGGTATTTTTGTAAATAAATTGATTTTGTTTACATAGGTTTTTGTAAAAACCAATGTTAACGTGGCAAGCTTAACATTGGTTTTTGAAAAACCGATGTTAACGAATGGAGGTTAACATTGATTTTTGAAAACTGATGTTGTTGAGTTGATGTTAACATCGATTTTTAAAAAACCGATGTTGTTGAGTTGATGTTAATATCGATTTTTAAAAAATTGATGTTGTTGAGTCGAAGTTAACATCAGTTATTAAAAAATCGATGTTGTTGAGTTGATGTGAGCATCGGTTTTTTATTCTTGTGCACCCAACCAGAGACCCGTTTCATTTACTCGCTCCCTCTCTTTCACTCTTTCTAACAACAATGCCTCCCAATTACGGAGACTTGGACCGCTCTATTTCTCTAACTCTTTTCTTTTCAAGAGAATCCAAACGAGAATCGAATAATCTCCCAGCTCAACTCTTGTTTCGATTCTCGAGGCAACTCTTCCCTTTTTTGTTTTAAGTTTTTTGTTTCTCCCTGTTTTTCGTAGTGCTCTGTCATGGATGGAGGCCTCATCATGTGTTGCAGCGGAAGCTCCAATGGTCGTCTCGACGCGTATGTTGCAAAAAGATGGTTGTCGAAGGTGCGAGACAAGGCCGCGTGTGGCTGTGATGAATCCTTTTTTAATTTCTTCAATTTCTTGTTTTCGATTTGTTGGATCTATTATGTAATTTGTTTGAGAAAGATCCTGCGATCTGATTTCTGAATCCTTTATTTTTAATTTTTGTTTTTGATTTCTTGGATCTATTTTTTAGGTTTTTTTTTGGACACTCTTCCTCCCCAATATTAGTGTTTTTCGCTTCAGTTTTCTCAGGAAAATCATGGTGAAAGGTCCAGGCCTCTACTCTGACATTAGCAAGAGAGCTCACGGTAACCGATTTTTCCTTCGAATCATTCATTTTTTTTTGTGTTTTTCATTTTCATTTGTTAATATTTGCATGAATATCTCAGTTATATTGATAATCGCAACTCAGATCTATTGTTCAGGGATTATTAGAATGACCACAAGTTCACCATCATCACTTACACTTCCACTTCCACTTCCACAAATAAAGCTTCTAATTGCATCCAATATTTACATATAAATAGGGCAATTGCTTAGTGCGCTTCTCGAATTGCTTCCCATATTCTTGTATCTCCCATCGAAAGCAATATGGAAAGTGCTGGAAAAAAAACACCCTTGAAATAGACATGAGAATTGGCCTCTGTAATTGCATACCATAAATCTTGTGTATATTGAAACTTGGTGGTTTCATTTTCACCATTCAAGTAAGTTATTAACTAGATTTTCTACGAATTCATTAATTGAATATGGTGGCCGTGGAGCTTTGTTTGCAGTGATTCTAGAAGAAAAGTGGAAGATCCAGAGTTGTTAGAGGCAATCCGTTTGAGAATATTATATAATATGATTCAGTATCACCCGGTATGCTTCTCAACTCTCTAATACTATTCTTGTCTTATATTGGTTTCAAAGCATCAGGGAGTTAATTAATTTGTTTCAAATTGACTATGGAAAATGTTTTGTTTTTGTTTTCATATATTTGTTATATTTTAGGGAAAAAAATCATTGTTTTTTATGCATTTTCCTGAAACCTCTGGAGGCACATTTAGAATAATTGAGTTAGAAGCTTTGATGATTGTTCTGTTTTGCTTTTTTTGGAATAATTGATGTGAGTTTGAAAATGATTCAAGAAACAAGTTAAAGTTTTTTTTTATTCACATTGGAGATTAGTGTTTCATAGCTTGATTTATTGTAAGAGTTTAAGTCTTGTGTTCTGATTATTTCAAATCCAATGGCGCATATATATATATATATATATATATATATATATATATATATATATAGGAAATCAAATGTGAGACTGCGCTGTTCTTATTCTTGTTTTTTTTTTACGAAAACTTATACATGAAAATAGAGAGTTAGAAGAACATCAAGCTGATTGAATTTAATTTCCTTATATATTCATTTATAATTATATATATAATTATACATGAAAATAATTTTATATATAAGCCATCACTAAGGTGAAGAACGAGAACATCAAGCCAATTGAATTTAAAATGAATGTTATTTGATGCCTTGGTTGCTTAAATACGTGGGAAATTTTTTTATGTTTTTGATCTCTGGTATAGAATTTGATGGCTCCAAGAATGTAGAAGATACTTTTCAATGAGAAATAAATATGTCTTCTTATTCCTATGTTCACAGGTCAAAGAAAAGACTATGAATGGAAATTCAATCTATGGTTCCCACGTGATGCAGTATAGTGACACAGGGCTTAGCAAGAACAATCTTGTCTTATATTTGGGTACAAATGGTGCTAATAATAATTTTTAGTTATTCTTAATTTTCAATTGTATTCCCAGGCTTCCAACGTCTCCTCCTCGACAATGGCAAATGCTAGTGGCAGACACTCATTATTTGCATCCTAACTCGTGGCTATCAACAATTTTCCTTTATTCTTGCCATATAAATAAGTCTCTGCCTAAAAGTCCAAAACATGCAATGAAATACACGTTTTGCCCGTACCAGTCGATTTGCCACAAAATAAGCAATTGTTTGAATATCATAAAAAGAACCTGGTGAAAAACGAAGCATGTAGTTACACCACCTCGGCCAAAATGAATAAGAATCTTCCCAATCCCCATAAATTATTGCCATTGCTTTCTGCTTTGCATACCAGGTCTTTCCATATGAAACTTTAAATCCATGCGTATTGGTGATCCTCTCCTGAACCAATGCAATTGACACAGACGATTCCTCCTTAACCATTCCTATCAATGAAATGGTAACATTGACATTAACAACATACCTTTAAAAATAACATTATTCATATTCACCAAATTTAATAGAAACATACCTACTACAAGTGAAGCAATAACATCAACATCAAGCTATTTGTGACCCTGTAAAATATGATCATTCAGGCAATTGTGTTTCCACCCCATCTTGAAACAAGCCACTTCTCACCGAACATTGGTTTGATTACCTTAACCCTCCAAGGGCAACCATCATTGTTTCGAATACACTTCATGTTAAACTTGTTAGGCTTGCTCTCAACCACAGTTGCTTCTTGATGCTCCTTCATGAGGTTCCATTTGATTGCAATTTGTGCCTCCGTTGTGGATGCAAATTCCTGTTTAACAAACAAGTCATCCCCTAATTGTCATGGACCTTGCACTGAACCTGAACCCGAACCTGAAGCAGAATCGGTAAAAGATTCTTCTTCGCTTGGATGATTCCAATCAATATATGTGTAGTGTGGAATTTCATCCCAAAAAGGAATGACCTCAGCACCTAAACATATTAGCCAAATAAAATACTATAATATGACGAAGACAAGCAGAATACCCCAATGAAATAAATCTTGAATTATCTATCTCAAACCAATAAAAACATATTGAAAATGATTATGTAGGATCAGACAGTGAAAAGAATAGTAAAGGTATAAAGAAAAACAATGACAAGAACAACATGGAGGCAAAACTTAATTTCTTACTAACAAATTTTTTGACAAAGTAAATTGGAATAATTTCTTAGGTCAAAGAAAATTTAACAATGTCAAAGTATATTGTCTCTTCATTCGATTAAAAAATTTAAGAGAAACTACTATAGCATCTATTCAAAGAGGAGAACTAGGTCTAGATATTTTGATGATTCAAAATCAGAAGAATTTAATTCTATGTGCAATCTAACATGTCACCTAACAACTAAACATATATCACTACAGTTTCACTGATTAAAGCAATCTAACATACCTTCGACATCTTGTTCTGGTTGAGTAGATCCAACATTGGCACATGATGACGGATTTGAGACGATCCCACATCAGTTTCTCCTTGGAATCCAGTCGCATGCACACCAGCATCCACATCATTATCCGATGCACTAGCGTCCTCCTCAAGAAGACAATCTTCCATTGCGATATTTTCGTCATCGTCATCCATAACCCAAGTTGGGTCATGTTCAGCTTCCTCAGACATGTTTACACCTGGAGCAGCAGATGATGCTTCACAATGTGCAGAATTAAAAGCGACTGACCTTATGGGGAAGGGTAAAACAACATCCTCCACAACAGTATAATCCACGTACAATTCTAGCAAATCATTCGTGACTGCTTCAGATATTGGTCCATTACAATTTCTATGTCTTCATCATCCAGTAATTGACTCCTCGTGTAATGATCTTGTTGCCATAATCTTGCTGTCACCAAAATGATACGTTGGTTGTCTTTTAGACCTAATTTTTGACGTATCTTCTCATGCAATTCACTCACTGTTGATCTTCAATTGATACGTGTCAGCTTGTTGTCATCTTCAAAAACAACAACCCATCGTCCTCTAACTTTTCTTCCATTAAAAAATAACATAATACGAACACTCTCACTGCCTGAACTCATATCTTGCTGCCAACAAAAATGAAAACTTTAAACGATGTAACGGTAAAATACAGACGCTTAAAGGACGCTTAATCAAAAACTCACTATCCGAAGAAATGGACCCAAACAACAACTCACTCAACCAATGCATTTAGAGCCACCTTAAATAGACCCCATGCACCCAGACACGCCTAAAATGGGTGTGTTTAAACACGCCTATTTTAGGCGTGTTACACAGCCTTAGATTTCAAAATATTTTAAAAACTGCCCCCTTTTTCGAATTATTTATTTAAATTGGCCCATTTTTACATTGATTTTTCTAAAAACTGATGTTGATTTTTGCATATTTTACTTTTTTTTTGTTTATTTTGTGTTATACAACATCGGTTTTTCTTAAAAATCGATGTTGTGTAGTGTATGTTAACATCAATTTTTGAAAATCGATGTTAACATTGATACTTATAACGTCGGTGAATTCAACATCGGTTAAAAATCGATGTTAAAAGTAAAAAATAACCGATGTTAAAAGTCTATTTTCTAGTAGTGTCAATTCAATATGTAGGTTTGACTTAATAATTATATTATATTTTGATTTAATTTTTTAAATACTCTAATCTCAATCATCTATTATTTTTAATCATAATCTAATGATTATTATTAATTATTGTCATGCTCTAACAAAAGTTGTAATATATATAAATATAAATATATATATATATATATAGGTCTTGCTAATGCACACTCCTTTGTTTTTAAATATAAGTGTGTTAGCAAATACTTGTGAAATTTACTAATGTACACACTTCTATTTTTTAGTATGAGTGTATTAGCAAACTATATATAACTAGTGAATGTGTTAAAATACAACAATAATATGTGTGTATATATATATATATATATATATACATATATATATATATATATATATATATATATATATATCCTTGGGTGGAAGACTTCAAAAGCAAAGGGTTATTCCAAAAATAGGCTTATGCCGCTTTAAGTGACGAAAACACGATATTCTTTAGTAAAAGGCGAAAGAATAGTTCGTGTTCATCACACAACTCCCTATGTGATGAAAATAGGAAGTAGCATGAGGCATATCTAGGAAATGATAGGCAGAGTGAGGTGATTGTGTCTAGTGGGGCATTTGGTACTCCTCAATTGCTATTGCTGAGTGGAATTGGCCCAAAAGCAGAGCTTTAGAAATTGAACATCCATGTGGTGCTTGACAACCAATTTGTTGGGAAAGGCATGGTTGATAACCCCATGAACACAATTTTTGTTCCTTCCAAAAGACCAGTTCAACAGTCACTCATAGAAATTGTTGGTATTACCAATTTGGGTGTCTACATTGAGACCAGCAATGGGTTTGGCCAGTCCAAAGACCACATCCACTGCCACCATGGTACCTTGCCAGCTGAGGTATGCTATTTATTCACTAAATTTACTTATTGTATTTGTAGGTTCAAAATTACAAATAATGTTAGAGACTTAAAGCACATTGGAATAATTAACAATTGGGTGTTATTGCTAGTTATTATTTCATATTTGAACATCTTTATCCATGCAATTAAAAATGACTTGCATAATTTTCTCTCAAAATTTGTATGTGTAGTATGTCTCTCATGACAGACAACAATTGCTTATACAGTAACTTTCTCTTTTACATGCAATCTTCGATCTCTAGTTCTCTTCCTTATAATTTACTATGTAGCAGTAGCTTAATTTTAGGTAACTCATCCTAAAGATAGATACTGAAGATGCTCTTAGTATCTAAATTCCATTTAAATTAATCATAACCAAAAAACACTAAGCAAAACTAACTTGAAATTGATCTGAATTATGAAATTGCATATATCATAACAAGGTCCCTAGAGCAATACTAAGCATTAAACATAATCCAGAAACATGCATAGTAAATTAGTAGCCAATAAGCAATATCTATCGGAATTCAAATTTTCTCTTTTACACGATAAACCAGATTGGGCAGTTGCCACAATTCCACCAAAGCAAAGATCACAAGAAGCTGTTACAGCTTATGTGAAGAGCAAGAGAGACATACCAGTTGAAGCATTCAGGGGAGGGTTCATATTATCAAAAGTTACAAACACTTGGTCAACAGGTGAGCTCAAGTTGAAAAACACCAACGTGGAGGACAACCCTGCTGTTACCTTCAACTACTTCAGCCACCCTTATGATCCATAGTGTTGTGTGGAAGGTATTCGCTTGGCAATAAAGGTTGTCCAGTCAGAACACGTCACAAACTACACTTTGTGTGAGACAGAAACTGTAAAGATAATGCTTAACCTCAGTGTGAAGGCCAATATCAACCTCATTCCCAAGCACCCCAATGACACAAAGTCAGTAGAGCAGTTTTGGCACTACCATGGTGGGTGCCATGAGGGGAAGGTGGTTCATTCTGAGCATAAGGTTCTTGGTGTTGATAGACTCCGTGTGGTTGATGGCTCAACATTTTTTGATTCACCAGGAACCAACCCTCAAGCTACTGTGATGATGATGGGCAGGTATGTACATATATATGATATATATGTTTGAAGGAGGATATTTGAGAAAATGAAAGTTTTAGAAACATTTGAAGGAAGAGAACATTTTTATAACTATACAACTCTTTCTTTTTAACTTGGTACAAAATGGTGGATATGACCCCTATTTATACTAGTGGCACCTCCGTAACTAAAGGCTAGGATTGTGCCAACACAACTCTTAACTAGTGGCTACAATTCATTCTATAGAATTTTCCATAATTTTCCTAACCTAGATATTTCCATGGTAGTTTCTAAATTGAACTATTCTAGATATTTCTATAGAGCAATCTAGAATGAATTACTCTAGAATTTGGACTACACTCTTCTTGGATATTTCTAGATATTGGATCATTTAACAATTAAGCCCAATTAATAAAAAAAACTAAACTAAGTTTAATATTCAACAATATAGAACATAACACTGAGTAAACATCTTTGGATTAAATTTGTTACTAACTTACTATATATAGAAGTTAGGGTGCCAAATTACAAATTATAGTTGCAACATTTTTATATTTCGGTCTTGTACACTGAAATTAGACGTTTTTAGCCCTTAGATGAGCATTTTTAATTTGGTTTAGTTGTTAAGTGTGATGATGATGGGCAGGTTTGTACATAGAACATAAAAGACTGGGTAAACATGTTTGGATTAACTTTGTTACAAACTTACTATAGAAGTTAGGGTGCCAAATAACAAATACTAACGTTTAAGGTTCTTCTTTATAGTTGCAACATTTTTATATTTCTGTCCTATATATAGAAATTAGACATTTTAGTTCTCATAGATATACATTTTTAATTTGGTTTAGCTATTAAATGTGTCTTAGTTCAGTCAGATAAAACTCCCGTGAATTTTTTGACAGTTTAAACCCTCCAAAAAATAGGGGTGTTCGCGGGTCGGTTCGGATCGGTTTTGGCCAAATTTAGGACCCAAACCAATCAAATTTGATCGGTTCGGTTCGGTTCGATTTTCAGAAAAAAAATTGAAACCCAACCCAACCCAACCCGTTCATGAACAGTTCGGTTCAGTTCGGATCACCGGGTTACCCATTTAAATTTTTTTTAGAACTACTATTTTATATCACGATTCTTTCAAATATCTCATACAATTAACACAATATTATCAAATGTATGAAAGTAGTAAAATTGATTCATTTAATACCATCAACATAATATTATAAAATAGACTTATAATATAAATTAAA
>PYAF01002539.1:19753-53501 GCA_007407185.1 Glycine tomentella
AAATCACACAAAGGCCATCATTCAACTTTATAAGAGAAATGCATTAGTCTCCTTTGAAGATGAGGAGTGGTAGGGGGTACTATCAAAAATAGAGCCTGGAAACAAAATATAATGCAAATTGTTGTTGTCTTCTAGAGCAAATTAACTGTTTACAAGACAACAATTTATCTCATATATGAACCAATGAATGAAAAAATAGAGCATTCTCATGCACCAAATAAAAATGCAATGGATTCTAGTGATGAAAATGTATGTGTTGTTGGGACCATCTCTCTTCAAGTAGAATCCATATACAAGCCAACAAACGACATAATGGAGCATTGCCAGGCATCAAATAAGAATGTAATTGTTTCCAACAGTGATGAAAATGTATGTGTTGTCAGGCCGTTCTCTCCTCAAGTGCAATCCATAGATGACTTAAGGTGTGTTTCAAAAAAAAGGTTTGATTAAGCGCTTATTGAATAAGTTCTTATCATGTAAATACTTCTGTAATCCAAACTCAGAAAATAAGAAAAATCAAGGTTAAAAGATGGTGAAAGAATGTTTGGTTCCAATTGATTCTTATGGTGGCTGCAAATCTTGTATTGTTGCTTGTACAGAGATTGTTTTGGGCAGTGGATGATTTGTTTTACATGTACATTGGTGGCTACTATTAATGCTCTAAATCTGATTGCTAAAGAATGGATACTTAGGGAAAGTCTACTTGTTTTTTGGGATCTTGGTTTCTAAGGGAGTCCAACTTGATCTTGATTCTGAAGCCCTTGATTTTAATCCTTTGAAGTGAAAAAGATATGGGTAACCCAAATACTTGACAATTGATCAATCAAATGAATAGTATGCTTAAATAGAATCGGCAGGTGGATCAACTGCGTTTTTAGAGAAGTCATCAAACATGTTGATAACCTTGGCAATCTAAGTATGTACCTATGTTGATCATTTCCTGCGGCATGAGATGCATGACTCATATTATGGTAATTACGTTAACCGCTTTGCTAGTTAATACTGTTATGAGAGATCTTGCTTTGGGTGTGTCTACTGTAATTCTTCGATCTTTTGAAATTCAATCTAGTTATCTTAAAATAAATATACTTTTTGGTGAGATTATGTATTGTTTATTGTTTGAAATTTGAATTTATATCTGGAAATTGGGATTTATTCATTTCTTTTTGGTGAATTTCCACATGCACATTGTATTTTATTCTCTTTCAAGTTTGGATTTATTTCTTTGAATTGGAAAAGAATAAAGTGAAGAGAATAAGGAATACAAGACCGAAATTTGGATTTCATTTGGAATAGGGAAAACCAATTTATCCCAATTTTTAGAATTTTGTTTGTGGAAGATTTCAATGTCTACTTAAAGAAATGATGTTTGTTTCTGGTTCTACATACAAGTCGAGTAGATTTGCTGGGCTCAAATTATTAAGTGTTCTATTTCTGAGAAGACTGTTTATGCTATATTTACTTGTAGCACGTACGCAGTGATGTGATGTCATGGGGATGAACATGGTTTCCAAATAAGGGGAAGATTATTGTTTATAATAGATTCTTGGTTCCTTGAACCTGACTTCCTCGACATGGATGTTATTGGCATCCCTGGTAATTCCATTTTCACTTTACTAGGTACCCCTGATTGTTTGTTAATTAGCAAACTTGGATTGACACCACAAATTTATTTGATGTTGATAAATAAATTTGCATACTATGTAGATCTTTTTTATGTTTCCCTTTTTTAACATGAAAGTGGCCCTCGATCCAATACTGTAAATTTTTTCTTATTTATTTTGGTAACATCTTGGAAATTATATGATACATTTTGTTTTTTTAAAATATTTTATTGTTGATAGTTTTTCAATTATTTTTATTTGAATGAATGACTTGTGTCATGCAAGGTTGTTATTCTACTTGTGCATGTAGAAATAGGTTGGATTCTTATTTGAGCTTGATTTTTTTGCTCTCTCTGTCATGCTGTGTTGCTCTCATAATAGAATACTATCTAAAGTGGGCAAAAAATGAAAAATAATACATTTTAAATAAATAATTTGAAATTTGGTTCTGTTTTAAAAATAATTCAAAATATGGGGTAGTCAAACACGCCCAATTTGAGCGTGTTTAAACACGCCTAAATTAGGTGTGTTTCCCCTAGTTGTGACATGTGTCATGTATGCACGGTGTATATAAACTTCGAGCGTTCATAACTTTTGATAGGAATGTCTGATTGAGGCGTACTTTATGTTAAAACGCTCGAAATTGAGAGAGCAAGCCTTGGGCCAAAGGGGATTTAGTCAACTATTTTTCCAAAAAATGTCTCTAAGTACCTCAAAATTATGATTTAATCTTCAATCATCCATAAATTTCTTTGTTTTTCTACTTTTTAATTATTTAATTAGTTAATTTAATGTTATTTTTTATTTTTTTAATTACTTCTCTTAATTTCGAGCGTTTTAACATATTATACACCTCGATCGGATATTTCTATCAAAAGTTAGACCATTCGAAGGACATCTCGAAAAGTTAGCCAATTTTGATATGATCCAAAAAAAGGAAAATACTCAAGAAAATTTATAGTTGAACAGATGAAACATCAACTTGAGTTCTTTTCGAGATATTATACACTTACAAGTAGTATAGTGAGAAATTGAACTTATAAGTGTTAACTTTACACAATTGCTTAAATAACATTTCATTCTCTCATGATATCCCATCGTATTGGTAGAGAATCCAGTGAATATAATATTTCTTCATACATTTAATACAAAATTATATTAAAAATTAGTTATATCAAAAATACCAAATATATTAAATAAAATCATATAAAAAATTAAAAAAATATACTAAATAAAACAATATTAAAAAAAGTAAAGAAGAGCATATCTATGATGAACATCGGTCTAAAAATACTTTAAAATTAGATAAAAATAACAATTAATAACATTAAATGATATTTTACGTCAAAAATTAAAACACGCCCAATTTTCGTCTCTATTTCAGTCGCTAACAGTTTTTGCGACGGAATACTGTGGTCGCAAACATAAAAAAATAAAAAATTACAATATTCTGTCGCAAAAAGTGTTAGCGACCGAATTAGTAACGCTCAAACTGGACGTGTTTGATTGCCCTAGATTTCAAAATATTTTCAAAATAACCCCAAATTTCAAATTATTTATTAAAAAAGTGTTATTTTTATTTTTTTTCCCATCTAAAGTGTACTAAGAAGTAAGAATTCATATTCATATACAAAACAAATGAATGAACGGTCAAATAGATGCTTAGACAGCATCAGGTATGACAATATTCAATTTATGAACTATGTGAAATAATAATAATGGAATCATACTGAAAACATATATCACATATATTATGATTGATCAAAGTTCATGCTAGAATATATATATATATATATATATATATATATATATATATATATATCTGTGTGTGTGTGTGTGCGTGTTGGGGGGGAGGGGGGAGAATAAGGCTCAAATTAAATATATGACATTGACTACTTTTTAGTTGCAGTTTTGAATTTCTATTTTTTTTTTGTCAATGGTTTCTGAACTTGTAATCATAAATTAGTCAGCTAATTTCATTTGTGATCCTTACAAAAATCTAAGAACAAGTAGATTTGATATAAAGAAAACCCAATATATCTATTGCATTGGGATTAAGACCTTGAACTCATTTAGTCCATTGACTGAAATGTAGTTTGGTTTTGCCCAAATGTTTTTCAACAAGCTGGTGAGGGGATGTTAAACAATGAAAACCATGGAGAAGCACAAACACATCCCATCTCCTAATCTCAGCACCCTCTACAACCACACTTTCTGGCACCCATCTTTATGGCATTCCTAACCTACAAACGTACATAGAAAGAATAAGCACCAAGTGCCCTGACCTCAAAGATCACTTCCTCACATGAGGGCATACAAAACATATAGTGTCCATATACATAAGCATAACCATCACATGTGTACACACACATCTTCCCTGAACCAGGAGTACAAAACACATCAACATATATAAATGAGCCTTCATGCTCTCAAAATGTTGCCAAGCAGCTACACATGAACTTTCTCTACTGGGGCCTCCTGTCCTAAGACCTATCATCTCTGCCAGATGAATCACCTTCAAAACATAATCCCCACACGGGGTGAGATACACATCTTAGTAAGCTCAGGGCTCTTGGAGGCTTCTCCTCCCCCTGGCTCACTTCCATGATACACAACATCAAAGGCATCACAATCACTAGGCCTCCCGGCCCTCACAACAATACATAGCCATCATCTAGCTTTAATGTATATCCGCGGCACTACGCCTGCCACAAGATGCATCATCATCAGCATTGGGAACTCTCAGTCCCCAGTGTGAGACCGGAACTCACACCGTGCCATCCCATCGGGAGCTACCCCTTTACACATGGATGTACGTATATGGCACCTCCGAGAATAGGCTTCAAATGCGATGGGACCACCTATCTCTTGGTCTTAAGGGATCATCATCACCCTTTACGTGAGCAAACCAAACTAGGAATTGCGCTCTACTCCTAGGGAGGTCTATATCTATCTAATTGGCCAGAAGATCTATTCAACAGGTAATCATCCACACAAGGCATATAATTATGCATACATATCATTATGAGGAAAGTAACAACCAATTCAATGCATATACATCATGAATGCAACCATCACTCCCTCGGAGTAAGGTGGAACACAGGCAGTGGAAAACATTCCCCAAGAGCGAAGAAATTACTGGCAAAGCCGTGCTCTGCAGTTCAACCCCAAAATTGTGGTCTACGCCACTGACACCCTCGGTGTCACGCCCTATACAAAGGCACACAGGCACAATCAATATTCAACCCAACCATACAAGGCATAAGCAAAATAACAATGGTTCTCAACCGTTAAAATGAAAGGAAACATCATTCCTCTCCATCTAAACCTCTTTGTCCTCTATCTTAAGGTTATCCGAACTAACCAATTCAATAGACAACTCACAAACCCTCAGCAGTCTATCTCGGCCTAACCAAGGCACTAGAGTCTCCCCAACATTCGGTATAAGCCAAAACAAAGAGCTCAAAGCTCTATACAGGTCAACACTCAAGGATTAACAACGTGGCTTAAACGGTTACTTCAACACAAAATTACCGTTCATATAGCCTCTCAAGCACATAAAGAGCAAGTATCAAGGCTCATGCATGTTCTACAATCATCAACTAACCAACATACTATCTACACATGCATTTCTCAGAGCCAAAAATCAAAGTCCATGAAATCAATATTTCAAAGCTAATCCTTCATCACAACAATTTTCTAAGCATACTTTTCTAAAGGACCCAAGCCTAATTCCAACTCTAACTCAAATGGGTCATTATTCACCTCAAGAACAAAATCACAAATCAAACGGTAAAACTCGAGTTTCTTACCTCTAAAATGACAAGGAAGGCTAGTGGACGACCTTTCCAAGCTTGGGTGTCCGTGAATCGCCTCCTTTCCCCGCCAAACTCAAGGTTTGTGAAGTTCCCTAGAGAAAGGAATCTCTCTGTTTGAAGGTTTTTAGGAAAAAGAGATGAAGGATTCTAGCTCATAGGGTGATTCCCTACAAGTTTCATGTTGAAAGGGAAGTGTTTTGATGAAGTTTGGTGAAGATATGGAGCTTCCCTAGGCTCTAATGGCGGAAAAGGGTCAGAGGAAGAAGAAAGGAAGAGTTTTGGCCCAAAAATCGCGTGAAATGACCTTATATAGTGGTCCTGTCATAGCTCCCGAGCTTATGGTGCCACTCTGGCGCTACTGGCGCCAACTTCTAGTGCATCTGGTGCTGATGGCGCCACTCTGGTGCTACTGGCGCCAGATTCCAGTGAAAAATTACCTTCTGCTGCAATCTCACGCTATCAGCACAGACTCCAGCCGTCGCTAAATCTATCGCTAATTCCATCACTAATACTTTTTGCGACCGAATATTGAAAATTTAAACTTCTCTCTCTTTTTCTTTTATTTATTTAGCCTTGGTTATTATAGAAGAGGTTGGTCATATGTAGCAGAGACACATTAGCCTCCTTCGAAAATGAGGACTAGCATATAGTAGTGTCATACATAGAACCTAGTAACAAATGGAGAATCTTGTTTTTCATAATGAATTCGTTGTGAAGAAGATAACAATTTATCTCTTTTATGATTAAGCAATTGGCAAAAGAGAGTATTATCATCTGATAAAAATGTTATTGTTTATGGTTGCGATGAAAATATATTGGCAGTTGGGTGGCTCCTCTTCAAGTGGAATCCATGACTTCAAACAAAAATAAGGTGTTATTTATGTTGTGTAAAATTTGTCTAAGTTATAGAACTTATATAATTTCGATATAATTCATTTCAAGGATGGTAGAAGACTATGCTAAAGGATAGTCAATGAGTGAAATAAAATTGGAGAATTTAAGTGTTGTTTTTGAAGACATTTGTTTTGATAAAAGTAACATTTTCGACTATTCTATTAAAGCACATGTGAAATTTAAAAGTGGTCAAATGTAATACCATTTCAAATTTCAAAAATATTAGTTGAAGTAGTTAATGAAAGAAGTTATATGAAGTCATCAAATGACATTAGATCTGTGTATTTTGGAAGACGCACTACTACAAAATAGTGATATAACATCGCCTAGTTTACATCGGTTTTACAAAATAACTTAACATCGATTTTTTCATAAAACGATGTTAACGTTACTTCGTTAACATCAGTTTTTTTTATAAAATCGATGTTGTTAAAAACAATAGGAATACCCACAATAACCAAGACGGGGGTCAATTGGTTTAAACTTGGTCTTTTAAAATTATTTATAAAATCAGAGTCAAAGGATCTTAATCACTTTTAAACCAAGAATGTTTTTAATCAATCAAATTACTAAGCACAAGAAATCAATAGCTCAAAATAGAACTTGTTGAGTAATGATAATAACACTAAGAACAAATGAACAAGATTACTTGTAGAGATAGAGATAAAGAAAATCAACACAAGTAATTTATACTGATTCACTTCTCAAGAGAAGCTACATCCAGTTTCTTCTAATCAACACTAGATTAGAGTTCCACTATTATAAAATTCAGTTCTTACAAGCTTTACAACAATCCTTCTTTATCAACCCTAGATATAGAATAGAAATCTAAAACCCTATTAGACTCATAATGATCAAGAACAAGAGAACACTACTTTATTCTTCCCTAGAGAACACTACTCTAGAACAAGCTTCAAAGAACTCTTTACAATAGCATCAAATAACAGAAATTACAAAAAATGAAATTACAATCAAAGATTATGGAGAGAAACAACCTAATGATCCAATGAATATGAATGCATATGAGTTACCAATCAAGGTTGAATTGCAGAAACAAAATTTCAGAACATGCTCTCCATTACTCTTTTGAAATCTCTTGCCCAAGAAATCATTCAATACCCATGAAGATTAAAGAGTGGGACAAGAAGTAAGTAAACCCAAAAAATCACTTTCTAACTCTTAGAAGGCTTGTGTATATTCAGAAAATTCGAAGTGTTCAAGTTATTTTTCAAGCCAATCCTTCCTTCTATTTATAACAGATTTTTGTAACAACCTGTAATTGATTACACGCGGCAAATAATCAATTAAAACACATTAAGTAATCGATTAAAGTGTCACTTAATCGATTAAAGTGTTCAAGGCTTCATTCTGGGTTTCACAACGAATAAGATAATCGATTAAACTAAGCTGTAATCAATTAAAATAGTGAAGTTTTATATCTGAAGCCTCTTGTGTAATCGATTACAATATCTGGTAATCGATTAAGGAAGTGAAGGTTATTTAAGAAACAAGCCTATGTGATTGATTACAATGTTTGGTAATCGATTAAATTAGTGAAAACAAGATTTTCAAGATAGCTTGTGTAATCAATTATTGTAAATGGTAGTCGATTAAAACAACAATGTATTACTTTTGATTTACATTATTAATCAATTACAAATATTTGGTAATCGATTAATATATTCATTAAGGGAACTTCTTACTTCCCAAACAGATCTTCCTACATCTATATATAAACACTGGTTTATCAAGAATACGCAAGAAAAGCAGAGAAAAAGTATTATTATGTACTTACTCTATTTCAAATCCCGTGAGCAGTCATTAGCATTCATTATTAGGCAATCTCCCAAGCAATATAATATACCGGTATTTTATTTCTTTTTTTTTTCGAAAGGTCTATTTTCTTTTATTGATTTCATTGAATATTAGTTTGAATAGCAGAAAAAGGAGAAAATTCCGAATTATCTGTATTTTTGGGTGTACCACTTTTTTATTGATGAGAATTGAACTTAATTAGAAATTAAATTGCACAAAAAGCTTCAGAATTGTCCTATTTTTTATTTTGTGTACCTTTTGAAATATTTAGAAAAAAACGTTTTTTTTTAATATTTCCATTTTTATAGATGAGGCGTTATTTGATTTCGAAATCCTGTTTATGTCTTTAGCATGACTGACTACTTGATTAAATGTGGAGGAAAGTGGGATAAATGGCCGATACTACTGGAAGGATTCCTTTTTGGATAATCGGTACTGTAACTGGTAAAGCTTTTCCAGTTTTAAACACGAACCAAATAATCGATTAATCCATGGTGCAATCGATTAAAATGTTCATCAAAGCTTTTCCAGTTTTAAACATAAACTAAATAATCAATTAATCTTCTTGTAATCGATTAAAACAGTGAAATTACATTTTTCCAAAAACATTACCCATTTAGTTCTTTTTTGAAATAGCTTTATTCTTTGATGAAAACACTTAAGCATGTAAATGATTATATGCATGCAAATGCAAGGATCAATAAATTGACTTCTCATACACTTCATTTTGGATTTCAATCTTCAAGGCATGTGAAAAGCTCAAAACATTATTCTTAGTCAAAAGCTTCATTCTTCTTGTTGCTCCCCCTAAATCCAACATTTGTGTCTTTTACTAACTTTTTTTACTATTTAGGGTTTATTCTGATGCCTATGCCTGCCGTCGATTGCTCTCGCTCGTGCTCGCACCTTTGAGTTTCTGTTTCGCGCTCACGCCTCACAATGAAACCCTAAATCATGTTTGCAGGCACAAAATTCTTTACGATGTTCCCAACATCTGGCAAATTCCTTTGCTTTATGTTTATTTTTGTTTGTTGTGGCTTCAGCTCTTACATTCTTACATTAATATGCTATTGAGGTCAGTTTCTTGTTTTTCGCTTGTGTGTATCTGATATTTTGTAGTTTCTGTCACGATTTCAATTTATTGGGAGGTTAATTAATTGTTGCCATGTGTTTCAGACAGGAACCCACCTAAAGCTCACCACAATTTTCGCTATTCTAGTTGTATAATAATCAAAATTAAAAAAAAAAATTTGGGGTGATTGAATGCTGAATCCTAATTTCACCTAGTTAGAGGCATTTTATGGAAAAGAAATAGTTGACCAAATCCCCTTTTGGGATTTTCCTAGGCTTTTTCTCTAAATTTTGAGTGTTTTGACATATTGTACCCCTCAATCAGACATTTCTATCAAAAGTTATGACTGTTTGAAGTTTATATGTTCAACATCAACGCCTTTAACACAACTTATTTGCTTTTCCTTCTATTAATTCTTGTTCTCTTCACTTTCCAGGTTCCCAACCCAGAAATTGCATTGGCAATGGCATGTGCCTCTCCAGTAGAATATGTGAATGCAAAATTGGCTATGCAATTCATGAAAGTTCCTAGTTTATATATGTTATTTTCCTACTTAATGTCACAATATTGATATAGTGTGGATTCTCTAGGTTCACTGGTCTTTTTAGTTTATTTTTGGATTTGAGATTGGGATAATTTAATAGAGACTTGCTTCCTTGATTGGCTCATTGTGATTGCTCTCCATTTTTTGGATTTTCTTCACTCGACTAAAATTGTAAGAGCTAATTGTTTAATTTTACATGTCATAATATATTTAGTTTTCGTAGTTTATTTTTATAGCTTTCAGTGGAGTTTGGGTAACCTTTTAAATAAGGGTCAGAACCAACCAAAAAAATAGGTCATATTTTTTTTTTTATAAAAAATAACATTCTACATCGGTTATCTAGTAAACGATGTAAAAAGTGACCAAGAACATCAATTTTTTTATACAACCGATATAAGTATCATTCCACATCGGTTTTTAAAATAACTAATGTAGAAAGTCCCTTTTCTGCATCAATTTTTTGAAAAATCGATGTTGTCCTTCACAACATCGATTTTTGTAAAAATCGATGTTGATATGCATAATACAACATCGGTTTTTACAAAAACCGATGTTGATTTTACATATATTACGTTTTTTTATTAATTTCTTATTTGGCAACATCGGTTTTCTTAAGAAAACTGATGTTGTGTAGTTATGTTAACATTAGTTTTTAAAAGCCGATGTTAACGTTGATACTTTCAATGTTGATGGTTTCAAAATCGGTTAAAAATCGATGTTGAAAGTCCAACATAACTGATGGGGAAAGCAATCTTCTGGTAGTGATAGTTGTATATGTGTAAAAATTATAGAATTCAACTGTTAGTATTATAAATTTATAAATAAGAGTTTTGACTATGCATCTAATACATGATTCTTAACCAATATTGTAACAATGATAATTCCAAAAAGAAAAACATAACGGTTAGAAAGTAACTGTGATAGCCAAATTAAGGACAAAAGCTCAAAAAGTTAAAAAATACAAAGTCTAAATAGAAAACGGGGTGTGAGGAAAAACGATATTTATGTTATTCGCAAAAAAGTATTTGTCATCAGAAAGTAGTCATTATTTTTTTCTCTTGCATAAATTTAAATGCTATTAACTACATGGATTTCTTTAGAAAAATATAAAAGTCTATAATTAATAGTTAATAGTATTAAAACATTGACTACAATTTTCCTACAGTTTAAACTTCAACTTGTAATTGCAATTTTCACACAAACAAATCACCTACAATGAAAATTGAGCTTATCTCATCACTTCTGGTGATTCCATTCAATTGGTTGAGGCCTTTGCAGTTTTAGACATAAGTGAGTTGTCTACTCACAACAATGCTCAATTGACATAACAAAATTAATGAGTAATTTTAGACATACAAAATGCTCTTGGAAGGGAATTAATTTGTAGTTTGGAACAATTTCTAAAATGGTTTTAAAAAAAAAGCATAATAATCCTAAGGATTGAGTGATTATGGACTGATTAGAAGATTTCAAAAGCATAATTTCAAATTTAGAACACTCACCATGATTGACATATCTTAGAACACTTTGTAGTGGACGTAAATTGCATTGATGCTCATCCCAATATGACAATTCTAATGACAAATTAAGTTTCTTGGTAAAGCAATCCAAATTATGCTATCTAGACCTTTCTCACAAAATGCTGACCAAGTTGGAAGAACAAATGTAGAAACGTTGTGACAATTTATTCTGAGGCCAAATTAAGTTTTTTGGTTCACTCCTAGGTTTTCCTATATATGCCACCTAATTGAACTTCTCCATAAATAACTTAAGATCTGTTATTACACTCAACATTGTTGAACGTCTGTTTTTGTGGCCAAAATTCTTATTCCAGTGCTTAATTTATATTTCTATAAATTCGGTATTTTAAAATCAACTTCTTGCATTTCACAATTCAAAAATAAAATAAAAATCATAATTTGAAAAATTGGTCTCTAAACTTTATAATTTAATGTCAAATTGATCCTAAAAAATACAAAATAATTGTTAAATTAATCCTTAAGCATCACAAAAATGACAAAATAGTCTCATAAATTAAATGGCAAGATCAATTTTTCCCGTTTTTTGCATATTTTGTGACTAAATTTGAATTTTCTGTATTTTAAGGATCAATATGTCACGGTGTAGCGTTTTCAACGACCAAAATTGGTATTCATCTTTTTTTTTCTCTAAAATAATAATTATTTTTTTACATAAATAAAGTTGAAAATATTAAAATAGTTTTTTTTTTTTAAAAAAGCTTTATAATATGGAAACTTTTACAACAAAGTACCATCCAATCATTTTATTCTATTCAAACAACTATTCGATTTCAATGATAAAAAAACATTTAATTTTTTTGTTTTATTTTTGAAATTGAAAATCATAATTGCCTGAAAAAGTAAAAAAAAATAGTAATAACTTTTAATACCTGGCTTGTGCTATTTTTATTTTTTAATACCTGATAATTTCATGTATGTTTGGGACTGAACCTTGTGGGTTGTGCTATCTTTATTTTTTTTAGAATGGATTCAAGTATTGGAAGTAGTGGAGATGATGAATTTCTAAGGAAGCCATTATGGAAATATGTTACAAAATTAGGCACCGGAATTGAAGCTGGAGGAAATATATCTTGGAAATACAATTTTTGTGAAAAGGAATTTAAAAGTTCTATACTAGAATAAGAGCTCATTTGTTAAAATTATTAGGTAAAGGAATTCCAAAATGTTTACATGTGCAAACAAAGACTTGCTAGAGAAGGAGAAGTTAAAACAAGAAGCTAGTGAGAGATTGAAGAATAATGCACCCAAAAATTTGCTTCATGGTGCTTGTGCACCTATGCTTCAAAAGATAGCATTGCGACTTGTTGCACAACCTTCTTCTTCATCATGTCTTGAACGCAATTGGAGTACTTATTCTTTTGTGCATTTTGTAAGGATGAATAAGATGACTCCAAAACATGCTGAAGAATTGGTTTATATACATAGCAACCTTCGGCTCTTATCAAGAAAGAATCCACAATATACACAAGGGGAAAGTAAAATATGGGACATTGCTGGAGATACATTTGATACATTTGAAGATGTTGGAATTCTTGAAGTTGCTAGTCTTTCACTTGATGAGCCGGAGATGGAGTCAAATGTTATTGATGACAATGCTCCATGAAGGTAATCTCCATAATTTATGTTTGTCTATGAATATTCTGTTTAGTTTAATTTGCTACTGCTTTCTCTTAATGATCATATGGACTATTTAGTTCTTATCTTCTCCAATGATGGGTATTATTAGTTTAGTTTAATTTTTTTTTGTTAAATTATTGAATATTAAATGAAATATACACTATATAAATTAAAAATATTATTTAATATTAAAACGTGTTCCAACGTGTTGAAATCCATAATTTTTTAAGATTGACGTGTCGGAGAGTCAAGTCGTATTATGTCATGTGTCGCGTGCCGGTGTCAGTGCTACATAGGATATACCCCACATTTGATGCAAACCATATTCTCTTGACACCCTCACAGCCAATCAAAGCATGAATAGTTGTTTCCTTCTTCTCCAAACACCATGGGCACATTTGGTCAATATACATTCCTTTTTTGATCAGGTTTTGTCTCACTAGGAGAACATTGTGGCATGCCTTCCACACAAGGTTTTGGCATTTCAGTCCAATATCAGTTTTCCAAATCTCTGAACATAAATTTCTAGCTATATATAGCACTTGTTGATCCCTCCTCATTTTGCATCTTTTTCATCTCAGGTGCAGACCCACTTTCCTCCATTGCTTTTGCTTCCTTCTCCACTATAGCCGCCCTTCTTTAGCCTCATTTTCAAACACAATAACACGTTTTACCTTCCCAAAAAAATACTTCATTTTGGACTCCTGCAACCCCATTTTGACGTACAGGAGACACCCTCAGCCATGGTTCGTAAGAAAGGTTATCAATATCAATGTCTTCATCATCCTCACACTCCTTTAGAAGATGATCCAGACATCCTCACATGTAGCAAACATTACCAAGCCTTTCATATTTGAAAATAATCTCCCTTGCCTCCTTAACTCCTTCGTCATGGACTTTCCCACTCAATATTCCTCCGACTGATCCCATTTGATAAAGGATCCCAAAGTGTTTCCAATAGTTTATGCTATTTCTTTAGTACAGAACCCTAATAGGATTTCATGGACAAGCACCCATAATTGAGTTCATGATAGGTCTACTTTGTTAGGGTTCTGATCATGTATCAGATCATTCAACACAATCAATCTTCTATCAAAATTCCGTGGACTCCCATTTATCACTCCCTCTTTATCATTTTCTGATAGTATAATGACCAAGGCTAAAAAAATAAAAATTGTGGAGGCCTCTGGTTCTCGGCGCGAATAGCGCCACGAACGACCCCATTAGCGCCAGAGTAGCGTCAGTAGCGCGATCTTGAGCAGACTTGAGCTGATTGAGCAGTTTAAAGATATGCACCTGACTTTGACAGAGGGTGCTGGTGGTCTCGAGTTGAGAGAAGCCAAGGTTGATAATGATTTGATGTGGAGGATCTGAGAGGCCCAGAAGCAGGATGATGTTGTGAGGGCCATGATTGATCAGCAGGATGTTTCTTGGGAGACTCACGACTTGGTGTTGTACCAAGATTGAGTTATTGTGCCTAAGGGCGAGTTGGTGGATGCCATTCTATCTGAGACTCATAAGGGCTAATTTAACATTCATCTAGGTGCCAACAAGATGTATCGGGACCTTAAGAGGAACTTCTGATGGCCAGGGATTAAGAGAAACATAGCTGAGCATGTGGCTAAGTGTCTGGTATGTCAGAAGGTGAAGATTGAGCATTAGAGACTGTGAGGTCTACTGTAGTCTTTTCAGATTCCAGAGTGGAAATGGAATAGCATTTCCATGGACTTCATAGTTGGACTACTGAGGACTCAGACTGGATGTGACTCCATCTGGGTGATTGTTGATAGGCTGACCAAGTCCGCTTATTTCTTACCTGTTCAGACTGACTATACCGCAGAGAGGTTGGCTCAACTTTATGTCAGAGAGATTGTCAGACTACATGGTATGCCTGAGACTATTGTCTGTGATAAAGATTCGAAGTTCACTTCTAGGTTTTGTAATGCTCTTCAGGAGGCTTTTGGAACCCAGTTGAAGCTTAGCACAACCTACCATCCATAGACCGATGGTCAGATAGAGAGGACTATCCAGACTTTGGAGGACATGTTGAGAGCTTGTACTTTGGAGCAGGGAACTAGGTGGGATAGATACCTACCACTGGTGGAGTTCTCGTATAATAACAGCTTCCATGCTAGTTTGGGCATGGCACCCTATGAGGCATTATATGGTCGAAGGTGCAGGATGTTGGGTTCAAAGGAATCACTTGAAGAATGGACAAAGAATCAAGCTTGGTTTTAGCTTTCAACATGCCTTGAAGTATTGAAGAATAACTTTTGATTAAATGTAAAAGGAAGAAGCATTTCTGGTGATCCAAATGCATTGCATTCACATCATTCATTTAGTCAATTAGTTTAAGAAATAGAATTCACAAGGCTTTGATAAAACTGCTTAAGTTTTTGAATCAAATCAAAGGTTTTTGGAAAAATAAGTTTTCTACTGGTTTAATCGATTACATCAAGAGAAGAATCGATTATTTTGTTCTTAGTGCATTTTGGAAAACTTTTCAAGAACAATGTAATCGATTACGTGTCAGTTTAATCGATTATTTTACCTTGGTTTACATATAAACTTCCTTGATGAACATTTTAATCGATTACCAATGAGCTGTAATCGATTACATAGGCTAAACAGAAAAAATCACCTCTCTGTCTTAATCGATTACCAAAGACAGTAATTAATTATATCATATGCCTATGCTTAACACGTTTTGCTTCATTAATCGATTACCAGAATCCATAATCGATTACATAATGTATTTCATGGTTGTGAAGCTTTCTGTCTTAACCGATTACCAGAATCCGTAATCGATTACACAGTGTATTTCATGTTTATGAAGCTTCCTGTCTTAATGGATTACTTATCGAAATAATCAATTATTCTATTCGTTGCTTCAATCCAGATTTTTATAGAACCCTTTAATCAATTACATGCTTGATTTAATCTATTACATAAGTGAAATAATTGATTATTGGGCGTGTTTAATCGATTACTGATAGTTAGAAAGTTTGTTATAAATAGAACCCTTGCTCAGCTTGTTTAGTAACTTGATCAATTCATATTCTGAGCCTACCTAAGCTTTCTAAACACATTCTTAGTGATTTTTCTGGGTTCTATGAGTGTTTGTCTTCACTAAAACACTTATGGGTCTTTAAGTGATTCTTGAAGCACGAAGAGTCTTTTCAGAGGTTAAGGAAAGAGATGTTCTGAGCTTGTTTTCATCATTCAACCTTGTATATTCATTCATGTGCATATCATTCTTTGGATCATCAGGTGTTTTCTCTCCTTAAACTTTGTGGTTGTAATTCTTTTGTGAACTTGTATTTGATTGTCTATTATAATTGGATTTCTTGCTTGTAATTTAGAGATAGAGTTTCTCTAGGGGTTATGCTGAGTAGTGTTCTCAGTGGGGTTGTCTCTAAGAATCTAATAGTGTTCTAGATTTCTGAACTTTATCTAGGATTGATAAAGAGAGACTGTAATTACTTGTAAGAACAGAAAATTGTATTAGTGGGACTCCATTCTAGTGTTGAGTGGAAGAAAACTGGATGTAGCTTCATAGTGTTTGAAGTGAACCAGTATAAATCTTGTGTGCTTTGATCTTGATTTCTTTCTTGATTATATTATGTTCAACTTGATTATCTTGCCTTGTTTATTAATTCAATTTTGAGCTATTGGATAAAGATTCTTGGTTTCAAAAGTGATAAAGATCCAAAGGGAAACTCTGATTTTGTCTAAGAAATTTTTAATTTACCAAGCCTAACCAATTCACCCCCCTCTTGGTTAAGTGTGAAGTGTTCCTATATTTTACACAGGACTCCTACTTGCTGGATTAAGGTAGGGGAGAGATAGCTTCTTGCACCTGAGATGGTTCAGGACACTTCTGAGCATATCCGCATGATTAGAGATAAGCTGTTGCGAGCTCAGAGTCGGCAGAAGAGCTATTACGATAGCAAGCACCGCCCATTGCAGTTTGATAAGGGCGATCATGTATTTCTCAGGTTATCTCCAATCACAGGTGTTGGACGGGCATTGGGCATGAGGAAGCTAAGTCCTAGGCTCATTGGTCCTTACAAGATTCTCTAGAGAGTAGGACCAATGGCCTACAAGCTGGCTTTACCTCCCCAATTGTTAGGGTTGCGTGATGTTTTCCATGTGTCACAGCTGAGGAGATATGTGCCAGACAGACCCTTCGCACGTGGTGGAGCCTTACACCGTTCAGATTAGGGAGTAAGACTATTCCCATAGTCAAGGTACAATAGAAAGGGAGGACACCTGAGGAGGCGACTTGGAAGCCAGAGTAGGAGCTTTTGCAACTGTACCCCGAGTTGCTTGACAGGTATGGCTTTGAATTTTACGGTCAAAATTCTTAAAAAGGTGGGATGAATATAATGACCAAGGCTAAAAAAAGAATAATTACGGAGGCCTCTGGTTTCCGATGCGAATAGCACCAAGAACGATGCCATTAGCGCCAGAGTGGCGCCAGTAGCACGGAAGGGGCATCAGGAGGCCATTTTTCTCTGGAATATAGTGCGATTAGCGCTAGAGTGACGCGATTAGCGTGGGGATGCGGGCTGGAGTCACTTAAGTGACCCATTTCTCTCATTTTCTTCATAAAACTCACCCTCTCTTCTTCCTTTCTCCGTTTCTACCATTAACAAGCAAGAAAAGCTTCATACCCACTCATTCCTTGACCAAAACACTTCACTTCCAACATGAAAGTTGAAGGGAACTACCCAATGAGCTAGATTCCAACATCATTTTTCCTTGAAAACCATCAAACGGAGAGATCGCGTTCTCTAGTGAACTTCACAAAGTTTCAATTTTGAGGGGAAAGGAGGCATTTATGGACGTTCAATCTTGGAGAAGCCGTCCTCTAGCCTTACTTGACGTTTTAGAGGTAAGAAATACAAGTTTTACTGATTATTTGAGAATTTGTTCTTATGATGAATAGTGACCTATTTGAGTTAGAGCTGGAATTAGGCTTGGGTCCTTTGGAAACATATGCTTAGGAGGTTGTTGTGATGAAGGTTTAACCTTGAAATATAATTTTTATGGATATTATGGTTAAATTAATGAATGTTGGTTAAATTAATGATATTATGGTATGCTTGGGCCTTGGTGCCTTCACAAGATGTGTTTAGGAGACTATATAAACGGTGGAAATGTGTTGAAGTAACCATTTTAGCCACCTTGATAATTATAGGAATGTGTCATAGGTAGACTATTAAATTCTTTGAATTGGCTTATGCAGAGTCTTAGTCTAGGGCCTTGGTTAGGCTAAGATAGATCCTACTGGGGGTCTGTAAGTCAATAATTAGGTGACTAGTCCTTATAACTTGAAAATAGAGGAAAAAGAGGTTATATGGAAAAGAATAGTGTTTCTTTTCATTCTAACGGTTGAGAACCATTATTGATTGTTTGTATTCCTTTATGTAGGGCGTGATACAGAGGTTATTGGTGGTTGTGACCACGAGGTCGGGAGAACCGGTGTAGCACTTAGAACAGGTAAGCTCTTTGTTCTTAGGAGTGTTTCCCATTGACTGTGTTCCACCATACTCCGAGGGAGTGATGGTTATTATATGTCATGATGCATGTGGTATTGAAATTGTTTGTTACTGCTTTTTACTAAGAACATGTATATGATGTACACTGTGATGATATGTTGTATGATTGATGAGATTCTTTGGCTAGTAGAATAGGCTAAGTATGGACTTCCCTTGGAGCCAAAGTAATGTGGAACAACTCCTTGTGGTTAATTGATATAAAAACCTGAGAGAATGTGTCTTTAATTGGATGATCTTCTCTTGGAAGAGCCATATACGTCTGAGTAAAGTCCTGAGAGAATGTGCCCGTAAGTGGATGATCTTCTCTTATATCTATGTTATGTTATATATGTATATATGCTATATCTGTGTTGCATTCCTGATGTTGGTAGCGCCCAACGGAATGGCACGTGTGTTGTGATATACATGTGATGTATTTTATGAGAGCCATGGTGGTAGATGGTGTGATGCCAATTTTGATGCTATATGTCATGGAAGTGAACCAGGGGAAGGAGAGACCTCCAAAAACCCTGAGTTTGCTGAGATTGTATCTCACCCGATGTGTGGGGATTATATTTTGCAGATCATGCTCAGTGAACGGATGGTGGATCCCAGGGCAAGAGGCCCGAGTAGGGATATGGTTTTGTGTGAACCTTAGGCATATTATTTTCAGAGCATGTTGGCTCATTGTTTTGTTATACCTGTATTTTGTACCCCTGAGGTGAAGATGCACAGTTGATGTACATTATGTATATGTTGTATATCTTGAGAGCTATTGATGTATGTTGAGAGGACAGGGTATGGATACCTTATTTTGTACAACCATTATTGAGATATATGCATATGGCTTATTTGGTCCTCTAGTTGTATGATGTGAGTATTTACCATACATATGTAAATATGGTATTGTTATTGATGTATGATGACGTCATTTTGTTTTTGCTTCAAAATTAATTATCTTTAATTAATTGATGCGCTTAACGGCCATAAATGAATGTTAATGAACTGGATTCATACGAGGCGTTACAGATAGGAATCTGAACACTAACAGATTTCTCTCCCCATTCCTTTTCTCCACCCCCTTTTTTCGTCTTTCTTGCTTGGGCAATTGTAGTTTTGAACACCTTCATCACATTGAAAGATTCTTTCGTATGAATCTTTCCCACCAACCAAAAACTCTCATCTTTACTCCTTTCTCCTACTTAGGTATTTTGACTATCTTCCCCTCCTCGTTGAAATCAACATCTTTCATATTCTTCATTTTGTGAAATTCAAGTAGGCAGACCTGACAAAAGACAAGAACAGTTGTCTTGAGATTTGAGAAAAAACTTACGGCGCACAACTAGAGAAACCCTAGCAAAGCCTTCAAAGGGAGATTAAAACAATATAAACATATATTTCAAATTAACTAATATTTATAATTAATTAGATATCAATAGTGATGGTTAATTGTATTTTTATGAAATCATCATACAAACATTGTTTAAAGTAGTACAAAAAACAAGAGCTTGTTTGGTTATTGTAGATATTTATTTGTTGTTTTTAAATAACAAAACAAAATGTTTGATAAAAGTAATTGTGTATATTTTAAAAAATAATCTTGGTTATTGTTTTTAAAATTGAAATTGAACAATTTATGATTTTTCTCTTTAGTTAATTACTTGTATTCTTGGTTTAAACACAATTTTGGTCCACCTATTTTTGCAAATAGTAATTTTGGTCCATCTATTTTAAAATAGAGACATTTCGTCCATCTATTTTAAAAATCATCAATTTTGCATATGTTTTATTTCTTTTGTTTTGGTCCAATTAAACCATAGAGTTAACATCTTCATTTATGTTACCATAAAAATGTTTTAATTAATTAAAATAAATGAAATAAATATAGGCAAAATTCAAAGATAGACAAAAATTGTAGATTTTATAAAATAGGAGACCAAATGTATTTATTTTAAAATAGGAAGACCAAAATTATATTTAAACATTTCTTATTTTTGTTGCTTCATCTTCTTCCTTCAATAACTTCCATTCTAAATATTAGGTATCACTACTACAAAATAAGCTTTTTACGACACACCTTCTAAGACGATTTCTGAAAAATCGTCTTAGAATGTTAGGAGGTGACAATTTTATAAATAATATGAGATGTACGACGACGGTTTTATTAAAACCATCTTAAAATCAAGTATACAAAGACGGATTTGTTGTCTTAAAAATAAAGTATTTAAATAATATTTAAATTATATTCACTATGCTCATTTTCATTCTTCTTGGCGCTCAATCCTCTCCTCTCTTGCTTATATACCTGGCTCACTCTTGCGCTCTCACTTCCATGTCGCCGCCGTTGAAGGTCGAAGGTTGAAGCTCCCTTTCTTGCGCTCTCTCTCTCTCTCCATAATAAGATTCTTCCCTCTCCCTTTCTCTCTTCCGAACTTCCTTGCAGCGTGATTGCTACATCCTCCTTCAATAAGAGGTCGTTGCTAGCGAACCCTAACACGACGGCAACGTGAAGTGCTCGATTAAGTTAATGTTTTTTCATTAGACCAAATGGGTAACAAGACAACCTCGATGATTTTTCGGAACATTCTAGTAGCAATCAACGAGATTCTGCACTTCAAACTTCAAACAACCAAACACTAACTCGTTTCCATGGACTTGTACGATCGGGCCTCCGCCAGAATTGGATCCAACCCGCTGAACCAGCCGAATGGGGCACCAACACTTGCCTCAAAGGCCTATTTCTCTCTTCTTCCTATTAGGGTTTCCTTAATTTGGAAGTTAGGAGGTTTTGATTCCGTATTCTAATTAGGGTTTTTGTGTAGAATCGATGTGGCATTTGATGTTGGGTGGTGGGGAATCTTACCCAAAGCAACCCGGCGTGCCGAATTGTGTGTATTACATGCGGACAGGTGTGTGTGGATATGATGACAACATAGGTGTCGTTACAATGACCCTAGCGATCGTGCTGTCGTAACACTTTCCATCATTTTTGAGATATTTGCATTAGGTTATAATTTCATGGAAGAGTCTTGCTGCTGCCCGTTTTAGTAATTTCATGGGTTTTTTATCCCTTGGTTTTACTAAAGGTCAATGTTGTTATCCAATGTTCACTTATTGTTTAGTTTAGTTTTAATTGTTTTGCTGAAGTGAATTTTGACTTTCTCAATTTGAAGCAAGAATCCAACTTATATGATAAGCTGCTTTTGTGTCGCATAAAGCCATTTTAGAAAGGAAAAAGGATTAGAAAAATGTTTATGTAGATAACTAGTTTTTCATTCCATCATATTGCTAAAGTGTATAAGTATGAATTGACTGAGTTGAGTCAAATGTTGCTTAGGTTGCTATAGGAGTAGGAGCTACAGGGGACTACCCAGAAAGGGTGGGGGAACCTCCGTGTCAGGTATAGTTTTTTAATTCCTTAAATGATTTTTTCAATGTAAAATCTGGAAATTGCTATCTTTCCGATTTAAAATATAAATATTTAAGAAAAAAGATTGGCCAATTGCGTTAATTCAATCCATTTTATGGTTAGTTTGGTTATAAGGGCATAGGTGTTCTAACATTGCTTAATTGCTACTTTATCACACAGGATAAATGGAAAATATTAGTGCACATGCACTGTAATAATCTCCCCTCAACAGAGGAGGAGAGAACCAGTACCTCAGGAGCTCTTGGACAGAGTTTTGACTGCTCATGCCTTCTAGTGAATCCAGGGAAGGTAACCTTTTTATAAAGTTAGTTATATTCCTTTATGTTTCATACTTTCATATCACTACTGTCAATTATTATATTTATTGTTCTGATTGATATTATGTTTGATTCTTTGTTTTAGTTTTGTGATCTTTAAGTAGCAGTCTTGATACTGCATGCAAACGAATAGATTTATGCTAAAATATTTTTTGAAATACTCAGTTATGAATAGTTATTGTTACTTTCTGTACTAGGTTCTAAATCGATATAGATGACCTAAATCATTAAAGTCTAAAATTATATACAGTAAGTGCCCATTTTGAAATAGAAGAAGAATACAATGGCAACCTTTCTTAATTACAGGTTAAAATCAACAAGCTGACCTCATTAATTTTCCTCCTTTTGGACTCACTACTACAGGCGAAGCTTTCAACGACAGTTCTAAACCCTAAATGACAACGGTTATAGAACCATCGTTGTTGCACGTGTCATTGAAAAATAGAACTTTCGACAACGGTTCAAAAAATCGTCTTTGTTATTCTTTTTTTGAACTCCTACGAAGATGGTTTTTATAACAAAACCATATTTGTATGTTGACATACAAAGACGGTTTTCCCTTGAAAGCCATCTTTGTATATATAATTGTTTTTTTTACGGACAAAAGACGGTTTTTAGGACGAAATTGTCTTTGTATGTCAACATACAAAGACGATTTTGCCTTAAAAATCGTCTTTGTGTGTGTGTGTATATATATATATATATATATATATTATGGATACAAAGACGGTTTTTAGGGCAAAACCGTTTTTGTATGTGAACATACAAAGACGATTATGCTAACATATGTTGCTAATAAGATAAAGTGAACATAAATAAGTAAATAAATTCCATTTATAATTAATTTTGTGTGTAGTAACTTTCATCAGTCATACAAAATTATTTAATAAAATATATTATTAAACTCAAACTAACTTATAAATTAGTCAAACTAATTTATAACCTATCCAAACTATGTTACCCAACACACTCACAAGAAAAAATAGGCATTGGGACAGTATCAATTATACTACACGTTGCATTCATATAGTGCTTCATATTACCTATGCATTCACACCATCAAGCACAAATTTTGTTGTCTGACTTCAACTTGAGATAATAATATCATATCAATCAAAACATCATTTATTATAGAAGGACTAAACCATGCAGTATTGTTAAGCAAGAAACTAAACATAAGAAGAAAAAACTTCAAAGTGTTTTTAGGCATCAACACTTGTACATCCAAGAAATATACAGAACTCATGCAGTGCAAGAGCATCATTGGTGCCATCTCCTATGACAGCAACAACTTCACAACCTATGCGTAGTAAGAAATATTCAAATTAATGTAGTTAGATAAAGGACCAAAGAGGCCTTATTTGAAAGTATTAAGGACAAAGTAAGCTCCAAAGCATAAAGTACATATAAAAATAGTTAAATACAATTCCTCCATCTAGATATGACTTGAATATACTAGTTCATGGTGAGATATATGTGTGGTGGGTGCATTACTCTCTTCAATATGCCAAGCATAGAGTGAAAATAGGTTACATCGATTTGATTCATAAAAGATGAACAGGTTGGATATATCAAGAAAAATGGGGACATGGTGTTTGACAGTTTCACAACTAAAGGAATATAATATCAAATGAGGCCCTTAGCATAGCAATGATACGAACAAAAGATCCTAGTAGCTTACAAATGATCTAATGTAGGCCCCTAAAATTGATTTTTATTATTTTATTACTCCTTATAGAATAATCCTAGTTTTCATAAGGTAATGTGGGTCCCACTCATAACCAAGCAATGTGAAACGTGTTATGATATTTCCATCATTCAGGTTGACATCATAATAAGAGAAAAAATAGTAGATTCATGATGGTACAAAATTGTCAAAAAGAAAAAGAAAAAGGAAAACTTTACACCTTTCATTACTATTATAAAGCATGGAGGACTCATGTTGAGTGTTTGTATAGTAGCCAATTTATTCAGGCTATTCTAACTAACTCCTGATATTTGGCCAAGTATCAAACAGGGGATGTCATTCATAATTTTAAAATTTTAAATATTTAAAATGTTTTGATTTGTAGACAAACATGCATATATTTGAAAGATTTAAACAATTGAAAATAAAAAATTTTACACTCACAGGTATGAGCAACTAATACTAGATGTAGAATTCCAGACAAAAGAAAAGCACAAACAGTGAATAATGAAGCACAAGCTAGAAGTAATACCTGTGTGGACAAATAAGTGAACTCACAATCTTCAATGAACTCACAAAGATGAAGCAACCCCACTTCCTTTGCATCAGGGATATCTCTAATGAGAATCACAATTGAATATACAATTGCCTTCTTGTAATCAAAACCACCCTCTTCCCTAAGAATATTACTCAGGAACTTCATCCTGAAAATAATAGCATAATACAAACCATCATCATAAAACATTCCTCTAGGAAATTGATATGCACAATGTAACATATGGCATGTGGGGAGTCAAAAACTATATTCAGGGACACATACAAAGATCGATATTTTAAAGGAAACTTCAGGCACAATGATCCTATTGCTTCAACAACAACAATTTTGAACTAATCAGCAATATCAGACATTAAATTAGTGATCTGCTTCGTAAGACGATCCACACTAGACTCATTTCCTGTTTTCAAAAGTGTAGTAATAGCAAGGGTAGCAATGCTTCTGTTCTGATCAGAGATTAAACTTTCCATATCAATGTTGCAGTTGGTGACTGCCATTGGATGCGTCGTTGCCACCTGCTAAGTTTCAAGTCACACTTAATGATTAAAAACCTTGTCATGTTTGACCATGGAAAATCTCATTAGAATATTTAGGGAGCAGTGAAAGTATTGATTTTCTATCAACTCCAAATCTTATAAGGAAAAAATCAAAATACTCATTCCAATGGCAGTGAGGTTTGAGACTTGAGAGGCATATCATATATTTTTTATTTCAAATTCTACAACAACGTACAAATTAATTTAGTGAAATTTGAGTAATTAAAGCCTGGCTTACCTTGTTCAAGGTGCGAACAACAGCAAATCCACAAGCAACAAAGTGATGATCCATAACATTAACAATGTCCAATATATATAGCGAGAGTACCTTTTTAAGTGAGTGAAAGAAATAGATATTAAGTGTTAAATCTAACCAATGGTCAAGATTAAAACACATAACGCAAGCTTTTTAAAAAGTCACATGACTTGGTCACATGATACTAGAAAACATCATAGTTAGATGACAAACCTCCTATTATTGCTAGAAAACATGATACTAGAAATCAGCATTTGGCTCTAGTCTTGTAATCAGTATCACTAGAGCTGGCACTTAAGCTACTGATACTGCTACTATTGCTACTGCTACTTTTCAAAGGAACATTATATCTAAAGTTGGCACTAGAGCTGGCACTAACACAAGAGATTGGGCTGAAGAGTTCTGTTCATACATAACATGGGTATTGTGGCAACATTATTTATATTTTAATGTTCTATTAAAAAACACAAAATAATTATCTATATTATTTTAATGTTCTGATCATCATGAGGCCTAAGAATGAGCAGATTCTGTAATTGTGGAAAGAAAGGATGATATCGAAACGGGAGACCCATTTGTGAAGCATTCCCATGTCTGTATGGAAAGGGACACTAAGAATGTTAAAGTGCTTAGTGTGGGTGACAGGTTCTAGTTCTTGGTTACATGTGGTCCCTTTGGCATTTGGTATGAGACAAGTTACCTATGCATGGAAGCATTAAATTTTTCACTTCATTATATAATTAAAACTACTCATTATACACGCTAAATAAATTATTTAACTCTAGCACATCTTAATGTAGAATTGAAAGAGGCAAAATGAGAAACAAGATTCTAGGAATTAAATCAGGTCTCATGGCTAAACAAGAAGAAAACACAACGAAGTTGTATTACAGATGCAAATTGATTGAGTTACTATTGAGAAGGAAAGGCATTTTTTTCATTTGAGAGGAAATCCAGACCTTTGAGCATTGAGATGTGCAGACCCTCAAAGATCTATAGTGATGTAATAAGGGCAGATTTTCTTTAATCTTTGTAATAAGATACTACGAGGAGGTTTGACTGAAGAGCAACACCACTAACCTTCTTCAAATCACCAAGCTGTGTAGGTATGCTTCAACACAGGAAACCAAAACCAAAATAAACACCAAGAGTTTACATTTAAATGGTAACAAGCAACATAAGAATAATGAGCCAAGGAAAAATAGCCGAGGCTAAGTCAAAATACAGTTGTAGTTTGTAGGAAGTTCAACTAAAGAAAAAGAACATGAACACAATAACTGCAAAATAAGCACTCCTCCAACCCAATATCCGATTTAGCAATATGATCAGTTGGATAAATAGTCTTCCCTGCCAAAGGAACAATACTTATTTTCGTTCACAGATGCAAAATCATTGGTATCAATAAAAAAAAGAATATTACAAGTTTACAACAACCCAAAAATGTACATGACATCACAAATTAAGATTCCAATTTAATCAAAGATATCTGGGCACTAGTCTGCAACCAAGAACTCACCCAACGATATTGTATTTATCAAACTAACTAAACAAATGTTCCTAACCAAATACATCAAATAACTGCACCGAGATGTTTAAGGTGATAACAATCAAGTGACAATCTGCTAGAAAGTTGTTAATTAACCTAATTTAGCCCTTTATTATCTGTTATGCATAGTCAAAAAATAGTTAATACTGTAGATTTTTTAACTCCCTCCAGCAAAAGTACAACAACTTGCCAGGTACCCAAACCTTTGAACAAGGAACACAAATTCTAGAGACACAAGCATGGAAAGCCAGCAGCAACATAAATAGATTTATAGTCAGTAAAGACTTGTCCATTTATTTTTCCAGTAGCATTCATTTAAGAACTAACTCCACCTATGATCTCATAGCCATTCCCAATCCAACCAATATAAAACTTATCAAAATCCTAAACATGAATAACTCAATCCTAGTCTAAAAGGAGGAATGTCTTAGACCCTCAACATTCAACTAAAACTTATCAAAACCCCAAACACTAATAACTCACGATGGGTTTATTTAACAATCATTAAGTATATAAAATCAAATTATTTTTAAAGTACCTTTTTTTTGTTATCATTTATCCACAGGAAAATCATTTGGACTCAATTGGGTCAACCTTGGGAGCTGTTTTAGAAAATTAAACAATGAATCATCACAAAACCATCAACAGACATGGAAGAATATACATTCCAAACAACACAAACAACATTAAGGAAATAATGAAATGTTTAATTTCATAATTTTCCAAATTGAGAATTCCTAAAACCCTAGTAGATTGAAATTGGAAGAGAAAAGGGTGACCGCGGAGAGAGGGGTGCCGACCGTCCTTGACGTAGCCTAGCTTCTTGGGGCTCTCAATCTCGTCTTCATCGGAGGAGGAGAAGTCGTCGAAGTCGGCGACATAGTGACACGTGGATAAGAAAGACCAGACGAGGTACATGGTGGCGGCGGTGAGGGCGCCAACGGAAGTTGGCGCTTGACGACGGAGATCAAGGGGGGATGCTGGAACTTTCCACTTGAAACCCAATCTGAGGTTGAGGAGGAGGCGCTTGATCCATACCACGACCTCATGGGAGGAAGGGTTGGCGAGAGCGAGAGAAAAGGAAGCGAAACGGTCAAGTTTCGAAATTTATGATTTAAAATTTGAATGAGAGAGAAAAGCGCAAATTTAAAGACGGTTTTATAATAGCCGTCTTTGAACACTGCACTTCGAAGACGGTTCTTATAAAACCGTCGTCGTATACTTTGTATTATTTACAAAGTTGCCACTGCCTAACATTCTAACACTATTTTTTGGGAATTGTCTTCGAAGGTATGTCGTAGAAGACCGCTTTTCTACTAGTGACTATATATTGTTTGATACCTTTTCTATCTATCAGGTGCATCTTCTATTGGAGGAAGCAGAAGACATGAAGAAGAATAGAAATAAAACTACAGATGGATATCAAAGATGGATGATGAAAGCAGCAAATAATGGCCAAGCTGCATTTGATGAACATGGGAAATTTGATGACAATGAAAGCAACACGGGTGGAGCGAGAAGCCACAAAAAAATGGTCAATCTAACCATAAATATTATTCAGTTCTATAGGTGTTCTTACAATATCCATCTTTTCCAATATCTAATTGATTACTTCATTGTTGTGACTTGTGCATCTGCTTCACCGGAGGATATTATGTTATTGCTTAGAGAGTAAATAAAAATAAATAAATAATTAAACTAAATACTTCCATTAATCAAAATATAGGCTTCATATAATTCATGTTTTTACGTATTTATTTTAACTTGGATGTAGCTACTAGCTAGGATTATAGAATTCATGTAACATGTCAATACTGGTTGGTGGCCATAAGTTTGATGTGCGTGTGTGATTTGTCAGAAGTTTTGAATTGTAAAAATATATTATAGGTTGGTACATCTTCAACGTGTCTAATAAAGTTTATCTATTTTCTAGTATTATGACTTTTTTATTAATACTATTAAAAAAGCTAACAAAGAAATTAAAAGATGTTGAAAATTAACTCATGAGAACATCTTGTTTGAAAGTTGACTGACTTGACAGTCTTCAAACCAGTAAATAATAGACTGATAGACATATTAGAGTTGGCTATCTCATGTCAAGAAAGCATCAATTTTCATGATACAGTAGCTGTGCATCTTTTCCCATGTAATATTTCTTATACTTGGCTAATGGTGCTTTGTTTAGTCATTATATTGTCCCTTCCATGTCTTAGCTTCTAAGCAGGTTAGTTACAAGAATATACAATTTGTTCACTACCAAGTTGGAGTCAAAGAAGGGAAGCATTTGCTAGCACGTGAAGCTAAAGCTGCAAGCTGGAGTCAAAGAAGGCAACTGTGTGTTGTAAAAAAAATCTACCACTTTTATCCCTAAAATGTAAAACAATTATTTTTTATTTTTTATTTATTGTCATGTGTCACTCATCAACCAGTTCAAGATGAGTGGTTAAATGTTCCTAACTTGAAATTTTTTACTAATAATTTTCTTTTGTAATTTCTTATAAGTTTTTTTTATCCTTTTTGGATAAATGATTAATTCATTTTGAACTTAAAATTAGAAGATTAAGAGCATGATATTCATACTTCTTCCAAATGATGATAGCATTACATGGCTCTAATAACTTATATTGGTTTATTTTTTGTAGATGCTACAATGAATTGCTACAATTCACCGTATATTTATTTTGATGTGTAGATTTCAAAGCACTTGGGAAGCTGATATTTGACATTAGATTGATGTTGGCATATCACTGCGATCAATATGGTAAGACAACAATCAATATTTAATTTGGCTTTAGACAAAGGCATCTTGGAATGCCTATGATGTTCTCCTAGATTTCTATTTCATACCAATTGTTTCATGTGGGAAGTCAGACTACTTTTCAAGTAAAGATTTCTTCACTAGTTGAAAGATTTCTTTGTCATAAAGGACGTTTGCTATATTATTTTCCCTCACAACAGGGGTAAGTTTATTATATATTGTCTTCTTGCTTGTTATAAGATTTCTTTGTCATAAATAAAGGATGTTTCCTATATTATTTTTTCCCTGATTCTTAAAATTAAGACAATAATATGTATTGAATTTTTTTAAATTTTAATATTGTAATTAGAAGATGGTTTTAAGATTTGAAAGGTATCTGAACTTGAATATTTTTCTTATATATAACTGTATTAATGAGGTTTAAAATTATGATCTCATGAACAATATTGAAACCCCTCATCTGAGTATATTCTAGTCTTGAGTTTAATATAATTATATATACTTGAAGACCACAAACATTTCTAGTTGTCCTTTTGTGCCTGCATGAATATATATATTAACAGTTACAAATGATGTTTAATAGAGTCCCAGATGGCAACTCTTTGTCTTCTTGGTGTGGATGACATACTGACCATGGTTCACTGACAGGTTGTTATTATATATATTGTTATAGGATATGAACTGTGCTTCCATATATTTTCACTAAGTGTAATATAAACTTCCTAGTTAACTTAGTTAGAGAAGTCCATGGATATTAAGAACATAAACAATTGCCAAGAGTTTCAATATTATAGTTCTTCAGATGCCATCATTTTCCTAGTTTCCATTTCACACTACTAGAAAAAATACTTTCAACATTGCTACTTTAAAATCGATTTTTGATAAAACCGATATTAACAAAAGGGTGGTGGTATTTTTGTAAATAAATTGATTTTGTTTACATCAGTTTTTGTAAAAACCAATGTTAACATGGCAAGGTTAACATTGATTTTTGAAAAACCTATGTTAACGAGTGGAGGTTAACATCGATTTTTGAAAACCGATGTTGTTGAGTTGATGTTAACATCGGTTTTTAAAAAATCAATGTTGTTGAGTCGATGTTAACATCATTTTTTAAAAAACCGATGTTGTTGAGTCGAAGTTAACATCGGTTATTAAAAAATCGATGTTGTTGAGTTGATGTGAACATCGGTTTTTTATTCTTGTGCACCCAACCAGAGACCCGTTTCATTTACTCACTCCCTCTCTTTCTCTCTTTCTAACAACAATGCCTCCCAATTACGGAGACTTGGATCGCTCTATTTCTCTAACTCTTTTCTTTTCAAGAGAATCCAAACGAGAATCGAATAAGCTCCCAGCTCAACTCTTGTTTTGATTCTCGAGGCAACTCTTCCCTTTTTTGTTTTAAGTTTTTTGTTTCTCCCCGTTTTTTGTTGTGCTCCGTCAAAGGTAAGACCTATTGCTCCGTAATGGATGGAGGCCTCGTCATGTGTTGCAGCGGAAGCTCCAATGATCGTCTCAACGCGTATGTTGCAAAAAGATGGTTGTCGAAGGTGCGAGACAAGGCCGCGTGTGGCTGTGACGAATCCTTTTTTAATTTCTTCAATTTCTTGTTTTCGATTTGTTGGATCTATTATGTAATTTGTTTGAGAAAGATCCTGCGATCTGGTTTCTGAATCCTTTGTTTTTAATTTTTTTTTTATTTCTTGGATCTATTTTTTAGGTATTTTTTTGGACACTCTTCCTCCCCAATATTAGCGTTTTCTGCTTCAGTTTTCTCAGGAAAATCATAGTGAAAGGTCCAGGCCTCTACTCTGACTTTAGCAAGAGAGCTCACGGTAACCAATTTTTCCTTCGAATCATTCGTGTTTTTTTTTTTTTTTGTGTTTTTCATTTTCATTTGTTAATTTGCATGAATATCTCAGTTATATTAATAATCGCAACTCAAATCTTCTGTTTAAGGATTATTAGAATGACCACAAGTACACCATCATCACTTACACTTCCGCTTCCACTTCCACTTCCACAAATAAAGCTTGTAATTGCATCCAATATTTACATTTAAATAGGACAATTGCTTAGTGCACTTCCCGAATTGCTTCCCATATTCCTACACCTCCCACCGGAAGCAATATGGAAAGTGTAGAAAAAAAAAAAAAAAAACACCCTTGAAATAGACATGAGAATTGACCTATGTAATTGCATACCATAAATCTTGTGTATATTGAAACTTGGTGGTTTCATTTTCACCATTCAAGTAAGTTATTAACTAGATTTTCTATGAATTCATTAATTGAATATGGTGGTCGTGGAGCTTTGTTTGCAGTGATTCTGGAAGAAAAGTGGAAGATCTAAAGTTGTTAAAGGCAATCCGTTTGAGAATTTTATATAATATGATTCAATATCACCCAGTATGCATCTTGTAATATCTTGAATTTTTAAACATATGTTTAAGCACGTGTTAAGCTTAGGATTAAGCTTATAAATGAAGGGATATTATTGGGCCTTGGAATCCCTTGAAAGGAGGCTTAAACGCTTGAGAAAGAGTGGAAATAGGCTATTCTGGCCTGCGGCGCGACCCACGTGAAGTGCGGCGCGACCCGCGCCAAATGTACAAAAATGCCAATGCTGTCTGGCCTCCCGCGCGAGTAGCGTGAAGTACGGCGCGAGTAGCGTGGGAAGGGCTTTGAAAAAACATGTTTTCTTCTGGAGTTCCACGCGAGTAGCGTGGGAGTCCACGCGAGTAGCGCCACAGCTGCTGGAGGTTGGCGCGACTAGCGCCATAATGGCGCGAGTAGCGCCATAAGTGTTCCAGAAAGTCTGTTTTGGCACTGGAACATGGCACGAGTAGCGCGGGAACGTCGGCAGAACTAGAATTTAAAGGCCAAAAACGCAAAAAGGAGAGGAAAAATCAGCCTTTCTTCTTCCTTGGACCTCCAAACCTCCATTGATGACTTTCCAAGCTTTTATGAACCTCAGATACTAGCCTAAACACTTCTCTGTGGCCTTTAATCTTGATTGAACCGAGTAGAAAGCTATTATCCTTCATCTCTTTGCTTAAAATCCCTTGTGAGTGAGAGTTGGGATTCTTGAGTGGAAACCTCAGAGAACTCAAGGATAGGCGAGACCCAAGGCAGGAGACAGGCACCAGTGCTTGGGGAAAATAGTTCTGAGGTCTCCTTGGTCGCCACTGAGGTAAGAAAACCAAGTTCTCTTGGGTCTCTGTGAATTTGGGGTTTTCTGAGTTTTATGACCCATGCTGAGATGGGGCTAGAATTAGCCCAGGGTCCTGTTGAGAAACTTGTTTAGGACGATGAATAGATGAAGGAATAGCTTTCAGTTTTTGATTCTGATGATTTTGGGTTTTGGCTCTGTGTGGCCTGTGTGGCCTGTGTTATGGTCACTTGTACTGGCCACCTGCTAAACCAGAGCCTTGTATCTACTTTATTGAGCCTGAGAGGCTAATTGGTTGAGGCTAAGAATGGAATTCAATCCATTCTGATGAAAGATTGAGTTGGGGCTGAGAGAGCTAGGCCCTGTGTGTGTATGTTCTGAGTCTAGGATGACTCAGATGGCTGTATGCAGCCTGATAGACCTAGAGTGGTTTGAGAGAAGCCCAAGGGCTAGACTTGTTCTGAACCCTAGGATAGGGGAATTATGTTATGCTTGAGCTGTGATTGATGTCTGTGGTCTGAATATTGATATGAACTATATATGTGCCTTGTATAGGCGTTGATTCTGAGATTATTGGTGGCGGGAGCCACAGAGCAGGGACTAGACCACAGAGTGATATTGTTCCAGGTAAGTTCAGTGTCCCTGGGGATGATTCCCATCTTGTGTGCCACACCACACTCCTGGGGAGTTGTGGTCATGTCATAATACATGCATTGCATTTGCATTCTGATGATGATGACATATATACCTCTGTGCTTGATATATGCTGGTTATATGCTGAGGTGTGATTGTATTATGGACTGTGATTGTGCTTGAGATAAATCTATTGGCCAATAGATATATATGGACCTCCCTAGGAGATGGTTTCCTCCTAGTATGGCTGGCTCATGGGTGATGATGATCCCGGGGTGATGATGATCCCCTAGGCCAAGGGAATAGTTCAGATGGTTTCCTGCTATTCTCGGAGGTACCATATGTGTACATCCCCGTTAAGGGTAGCGTCCGGTGGGATGACACAGGTGTGAGTTCCGGCCTCACAC
>PYAF01002539.1:60380-73863 GCA_007407185.1 Glycine tomentella
TTGCATCAAATGTGGGGTATATCCTATGTAGCACTGACACCGGCACGCGACACATGACATAATACGACTTGACTCTCCGACACGTCAATCTTAAAAAATTATGGATTTCAACACGTTGGAACACGTTTTAATATTAAATAATATTTTTAATTTATATAGTGTATATTTCATTTAATATTCAATAATTTAACAAAAAAAATTAAACTAAACTAATAATACCCATCATTGGAGAAGATAAGAACTAAATAGTCCATATGATCATTAAGAGAAAGCAGTAGCAAATTAAACTAAACAGAATATTCATAGACAAACATAAATTATGGAGATTACCTTCATGGAGCATTGTCATCAATAACATTTGACTCCATCTCCGGCTCATCAAGTGAAAGACTAGCAACTTCAAGAATTCCAACATCTTCAAATGTATCAAATGTATCTCCAGCAATGTCCCACATTTTACTTTCCCCTTGTGTATATTGTGGATTCTTTCTTGATAAGAGCCGAAGGTTGCTATGTATATAAACCAATTCTTCAGCATGTTTTGGAGTCATCTTATTCATCCTTACAAAATGCACAAAAGAATAAGTACTCCAATTGCGTTCAACACATGATGAAGAAGAAGGTTGTGCAACAAGTCGCAATGCTATCTTTTGAAGCATAGGTGCACAAGCACCATGAAGCAAATTTTTGGGTGCATTATTCTTCAATCTCTCACTAGCTTCTTGTTCTAACTTCTCCTTCTCTAGCAAGTCTTTGTTTGCACATGTAAACATTTTGGAATTCCTTTACCTAATAATTTTAACAAATGAGCTCTTATTCTAGTATAGAACTTTTAAATTCCTTTTCACAAAAATTGTATTTCCAAGATATATTTCCTCCAGCTTCAGTTCCGGTGCCTAATTTTGTAACATATTTCCATAATGGCTTCCTTAGAAATTCATCATCTCCACTACTTCCAATACTTGAATCCATTCTAAAAAAAATAAAGATAGCACAACCCACAAAGTTCAGTCCCAAACATACATCAAATTATCAGGTATTAAAAAATAAAAATAGCACAAGCCAGGTATTAAAAGTTATTACTATTTTTTTTACTTTTTCAGGCAATTATGATTTTCAATTTCAAAAATAAAACAAAAAAATTAAATGTTTTTTTATCATTGAAATCGAATAGTTGTTTGAATAGAATAAAATGATTGGATGGTACTTTGTTGTAAAAGTTTCCATATTATAAAGCTTTTTTTTTTTAAAAAAAAACTATTTTAATATTTTCAACTTTATTTATGTAAAAAAATAATTATTATTTTAGAGAAAAAAAAAAGATGAATACCAATTTTGGTCGTTGAAAACGCTACACCGTGACATATTGATCCTTAAAATACAGAAAATTCAAATTTAGTCACAAAATATGCAAAAAACGGGAAAAATTGATCTTGCCATTTAATTTATGAGACTATTTTGTCATTTTTGTGATGCTTAAGGATTAATTTAACAATTATTTTGTATTTTTTAGGATCAATTTGACATTAAATTATAAAGTTTAGAGACCAATTTTTCAAATTATGATTTTTATTTTATTTTTGAATTGTGAAATGCAAGAAGTTGATTTTAAAATACCGAATTTATAGAAATATAAATTAAGCACTGGAATAAGAATTTTGGCCACAAAAACAGACATTCAACAATGTTGAGTGTAATAACAGATCTTAAGTTATTTATGGAGAAGTTCAATTAGGTGGCATATATAGGAAAACCTAGGAGTGAACCAAAAAACTTAATTTGGCCTCAGAATAAATTGTCACAACGTTTCTACATTTGTCCTTCCAACTTGGTCAGCATTTTGTGAGAAAGGTCTAGATAGCATAATTTGGATTGCTTTACCAAGAAACTTAATTTGTCATTAGAATTGTCATATTGGGATGAGCATCAATGCAATTTACGTCCACTACAAAGTGTTCTAAGATATGTCAATCATGGTGAGTGTTCTAAATTTGAAATTATGCTTTTGAAATCTTCTAATCAGTCCACAATCACTCAATCCTCAGGATTATTATGCATTTTGTATGTCTAAAATTACTCATTAATTTTGTTATGTCAATTGAGCATTGTTGTGAGTAGACAACTCAATTATGTCTAAAACTGCAAAGGCCACAACCAATTGAATGGAATCACCATAAGTGATGAGATAAGCTCAATTTTCATTGTAGATGATTTGTTTGTGTGAAAATTGCAATTACAAGTTGAAGTTTAAACTGTAGGAAAATTGTAGTCAAGGTTTTAATACTATTAACTATTAATTATAGACTTTTATATTTTTCTAAAGAAATCCATGTAGTTAATAGCATTTAAATTTATGCAAGAGAAAAAAATAATGACTACTTTCTGATGACAAATACTTTTTTGCGAATAACATAAATATCGTTTTTCCTTACACCCCGTTTTCTATTTAGACTTTGTATTTTTTAACTTTTTGAGCTTTTGTCCTTAATTTGGCTATCACAGTTACTTTCTAACCGTTATGTTTTCCTTTTTGGAATTATCATTGTTACAATATTGGTTAAGAATCATGTATTAGATGCATAGTCAAAACTCTTATTTATAAATTTATAATACTAACAGTTGAATTCTATAATTTTGACACATATACAACTGTCACTACCAGAAAATTGCTTTCCCCATCAGTTATTTTGGACTTTCAACATCGACTTTTTACTGATTTTGAAACCACCAACGTTGAAAGTATCAACGTTAACATCAGTTTTTATAAACCGATGTTAACATAACTACACAACATCAGTTTTCTTAAGCCAAATATGAAATTAATAAAAAAATGTAATAAATGTAAAATCAACATCGGTTTTTGTAAAAATTGATGTTGTATTATGCATATCAACATCGATTTTTACAAAAACCGATGTTGTGAAGCACAACATCGATTTTTCAAAAAATTGATGTAGAAAAGGGACTTTCTACATTAGTTATTTTAAAAACCGATGTGGAATGATACTTATATAGGTTGTATAAAAAAATTGATGTTGTATGGTCAGTTTTTACATCGTTTACTAGATAACCGATGTAGAATGTTATTTTTTATAAAAAAAAAAAATATGACCTATTTTTTTGATTGGTTCTGACCCTTATTTAAAAGGTTACCCAAACTCCACCAAAAGCTATAAAAATAAACTACGAAAACTAAATATATTGTGACATGTAAAATTAAACAATTAGCTTTTACAATTTTAGTCGAGTGAAGAAAATCCAAAAAATGGGGAGCAATCACAATGAGCCAATCAAAGAAGCAAGTCTCTATTAAGTTATCGCAATCTCAAATCCAGAAATAAACTAAAAAGACCAGTGAACCTAGAGAATCCACACTATATCAATATTGTGACATTAAGCAGGAAAATAACATATATAAACTAGGAACTTTCATGAATTGCATAGCCAGTTTTACATTCACATATTCCATTGGAGAGGCACGTGCCATTGCCAATGCAATTTCTGGGCTAGGAACCTGGAAAGTGAAGAGAACAAGAATTAATAGAAGGAAAAGCAAATAAGTTGTGTTAAAGGCGTTAATGTTGAACATATAAACTTCAAACAGTTATAACTTTTGATAGAAATGTCTGATTGAGGCGTACAATATGTCAAAACACTCAAAATTTAGAGAAAAAGCCTAGGAAAATCCCAAAAGGGGATTTTGTCAACTATTTCTTTTCCATAAAATGCCTCTAACTAGGTGAAAATTAGGATTCAACATTCAATCACCCCAAAATGTTTTTTTTTTTTTAATTTTGATTATTATACAACTAGAATAGAGAAAATTATGGTGAGCTTTGGGTGGCTTCCTGTCTGAAACACATGGCAACAATTAATTAACCTCCCAATAAATTGAAATAGTGACAGAAACTACAAAATATCAGATACACACAAGCGAAAAACAAGAAACTGACCTCAATAGCATATTAATGTAAGAATGTAAGAGCTGATGGCACAACAAACAAAAATAAACATAAAGCAAAGGAATTTGCCAGATGTTGGGAACATCGTAAAGAATTTTGTGCCTGCAAACATGATTTAGGGTTTCATTATGAGGCGTGAGCGCGAAAGAGAAACTCAAAGGTGCGAGCACGAGCGAGAGCAATCGAGGGCAGGCATAGGAATTAGAATAAACCCTAAATAGTAAAAAAAAATTAGTAAAAGACACAAATGTTGGATTTAGGGGGAGCAACAAGAAGAATGAAGCTTTTGACTAAGAAGAATGTTTTGAGCTTTTCACATGCCTTGAAGATTGAAATCCAAAATGAAGTGTATGAGAAGTCAATCTATTGATCCTTGCATTTGCATGCATATAATCATTTACATGCTTAAGTGTTTTCATCAAAGAATCAAAGCTATTTCAAAAAAGAACTAAATGGGTAATGTCTTTGGAAAAATGTAATTTCACTGTTTTAATCGATTACATAGAAGATTAATTGATTATTTAGTTTATGTTTAAAACTGGAAAAGCTTTGATGAACATTTTAATCGATTGCACCATGGATTAATCGATTATTTGGTTCGTGTTTAAAACTGGAAAAGCTTTAATGAATATATTAATCGATTACCAAACATTTGTAATTGATTACATAGTGTAAATCAAAAGTAATACATTGTTGTTTTAATCGATTACCATTTATAGTAATTGATTACACAAGCTATCTTGAAAATCATGTTTTCACTAATTTAATCGATTACCAAACATTGTAATCAATCGCATAGGCTTGTTTCTTAAATAACCTTTACTTCCTTAATCGATTACCAGATATTGTAATCGATTACACAAGAGGCTTCAGATATAAAACTTCACTGTTTTAATTGATTACAGCTTAGTTTAATCAATTATCATGTTCGTTGTGAAACCCAGAATGGAGCCTTGAACACTTTAATCGATTAAGTGACACTTTAATCGATTACTTAATGTGTTTTAATCGATTATTTGTCGCGTGTAATCAATTACAGGTTGTTACAAAAATCTGTTATAAATAGAAGGAAGGATTGGCTTGAAAAATAACTTGAACACTTCGAATTTTCTGAATATACACAAGCCTTCTAAGAGTTAGAAAGTGATTTTTTGGGTTTACTTACTTCTTGTCCCACTCTTTAATCTTCATGGGTATCGAATGATTTCTTGGGCAAGAGATTTCAAAAGAGTAATGGAGAGCATGTTCTGAAATTTTGTTTCTGCAATTCAACCTTGATTGGTAACTCATATGCATTCATATTCATTGGATCATCAGGTTGTTTCTCTCCATAATCTTTGATTGTAATTTCATTTTTTGTAATTTCTGTTATTTGATGCTATTGTAAAGAGCTCTTTGAAGCTTGTTCTAGAGTAGTGTTCTCTAGGGAAGAATAGAGTAGTGTTCTCTTGTTCTTGATCATTAGGAGTCTAATAGGGTTTTAGATTTCTATTCTATATCTAGGGTTGATAAAGAAGGATTGTTGTAAAGCTTGTAAGAACTGAATTTTATAATACTGGATCTCTAATCTAGTGTTGATTAGAAGAAACTAGATGTAGCTTCTCTTGAGAAGTGAATCAGTATAAATTGCTTGTGTTGATTTTCTTTATCTCTATCTCTACAAGTAATCTTGTTCATTTGTTCTTAGTGTTATTATCATTACTCAACAAGTTCTGTTTTGAGCTATTGATTTCTTGTGCTTAGTAATTTGATTGATTAAAAACATTCTTGGTTTAAAAGTGATTAAGATCTTTTGACTCTGATTTTATAAATAATTTTAAAATACCAAGTTTAAACCAATTCACCCCCATCTTGGTTATTGTGGGTATTTCTATTGTTTTCAATAACATCGATTTTATAAAAAAAAACTGATGTTAACGAAGTAACATTAACATCATTTTATAAAAAAATCGATGTTAAGTTATTTTGTAAAACCGATGTAAACTAGGCGATGTTATATCACTATTTTGTAGTAGTGCGTCTTCCAAAATACACAGATCTAATGTCATTTGATGACTTCATATAACTTCTTTCATTAACTACTTCAACTAATATTTTTGAAATTTGAAATGGTATTATGTCTGACCACTTGTAAATTTCACATGTGCTTTAATAGAATAGTCAAAAATGTTACTTTTATCAAAACAAATGTCTTCGAAAACAACACTTAACTTCTCCAATTTTATTTCACTCATTGACTATCCTTTAGCATAGTCTTCTACCATCCTTGAAATGAATTATGTCGAAATTATATAAGTTCTATAAGACAAATTTTACACAACATAAACAACACCTTATTTTTGTTTGAAGTCATGGATTCCACTTGAAGAGAGAGCCACCCAACTGCCAATATATTTTCATCGCAACCATAAAAATAACATTTTTATCAGATGATAATACTCTCTTTTGCCAATTGCTTAATCATAAAAGAGATAAATTGTTATCTTCTTCACAACGAATTCATTATGAAAAACAAGATTCTCCATTTGTTACTAGGTTCTATGTATGACACTACTATATGCTAGTCCTCATTTTCGAAGGAGGCTAATGTGTCTCTGCTACATATGACCAACCTCTTCTATAATAACCAAGGCTAAATAAATAAAAGAAAAAGAAAGAGAAGTTTAAATTTTCAATATTCGGTCGCAAAAAGCATTAGTGGTGGAATTAGCGATGGATTTAGCGACGGCTGGAGTCTGGCGCTGATAGCGTGAGATTGCAGCAGAAGGCCATTTTTCACTGGAATCTGGCGCCAGTAGCACCAGAGTGGTGCCATCAGCGCCAGATACACTGGAAGTTCCAGAAGTGCTCCAGGAAGCCAATTTTCTCTGGAATATGGCGTCGGTAGCGCTAGAGTGGCACTATCAACTCGTGACCTATGACAGGACCACTATATAAGGTCATTTCATGCGATTTTTGGGCCAAAACTCTTCCTTTCTTCTTCCTCTGACCCTTTTCTGCCATTAGAGCCTAGGGAAGCTCCATATCTTGACCAAACTTCATGAAAACACTTCCTTTTCAACATGAAACTTGTAGGGAATCACCCTATGAGCTAGAATCCTTCATCTCTTTTTCCTAAAAACCTTCAAACATAGAGATCCCTTTCTCTAGGGAACTTCACAAACCTTGAGTTTGGCGGGGAAAGGAGGCGATTCACGGACACCCACGCTTGGAAAGGTCGTCCACTAGCCTTCCTTGTCATTTTAGAGGTAAGAAACTCGAGTTTTACCATTTGATTTGTGATTTTATTCTTGAGATGAATAGTGACCCATTTGAGTTAGAGTTGGAATTAGGCTTGGGTCCTTTAGAAAAGTATGCTGAGAAAATTGTTGTGATGAAGGATTAGCTTTGAAATATTGATTTCATGGACTTTGATTTTTGGCTCTGAGAAATGCATGTGTAGATAATATGTTGATTAATTGATGATTGTAGAACATGCATGAGCCTTGATACTTGCTCTTTATGTGCTTGAGAGGCTATATGAATGGTAATTTTGTGTTGAAGTAATCGTTTAAGCCACGTTGTTAATCCTTGAGTGTTGACCTGTATAGAGCTTTGAGCTCTTTGTTTTGGCTTATACCGAATGTTGGGGAGACTCTAGTGCCTTGGTTAGGCCGAAATAGACCGCTGAGGGTCTGTGAGTTGTCTATTGAATTGGTTAGTTTGGATAACCTTAAGATAGAGGACAAAGAGGTTTAGATGGAGAGGAATGATGTTTCCTTTCATTTTAACGGTTGAGAACCGTTGTTATTTTGCTTATGCCTTGTATGGTTGGGTTGAATATTGATTATGCCTATATGCCTTTGTATAGGGCGTGACACCGAGGGTGTCAGTGGCGTAGACCACGGTTTTGGGGTTGAACGGCAGAGCACGGCTTTGCCAGGTAATTTGTTCGCTCTTGGGGAATGTTTCCCACTGCTTGTGTTCCACCTTACTCCGAGGGAGTGATGGTTGCATTCATTATGCATATGCATTGAATTGGTTGTTACTTTCCTCATGATGATATGTATGCATGATTATATGCCTTGTGTGGATGATTACCTGTTGAATAGATCTTCTGGCCAGTTAGATAGATATGGACCTCCCTAGGAGTAGAGCGCAACTCCTAGTATGGTTTGCTCACGTAAAGGGTGATGATGATCCCTTAAGACCAAGAGATAGGTGGTCCCATCGCAGTTGAAGCCTATTCTCGGAGGTGCCATATACGTGCATCCATGTGTAAAGGGGTAGCTCCCGATGGGATGGCATGGGTGTGAGTTCCGGTCTCACACTGGGGACTGAGAATCCCAAATGCTGATGATGATGCATCTTGTGGCAGGCGTAGTACCGTGGATATACATTAGAGCTAGATGATGGCTATGTATTGTTGTGAGGGCCGGGAGGCCTAGTGATTGTGATGCCTTCGATGTTGTGTATCATGGAAGTGAGCCAGGGGGAGGAGAAGCCTCCAAGAGCCCTGAGCTTACTGAGATGTGTATCTCACCCCATGTGGGGATTATGTTTTGCAGGTGATTCATCTGGCAGAGATGATAGGTCTCAGGGCGGGAGGCCCCAGTAGAGACAGTTCCTGTGTAGCTGTTTGGCAGCATTTCGAGAGCATGGAGGCTTATTTATATATGTTGATGTGTTTTGTACCCCTGGTTTAGGGAAGTTGTGTGTGTACACATGTGATGGTTATGCTTATGTATATGGACACTATATGTTTTGTATGCCCTCATGTGAGGAAGTGATCTTTGAGATCAGCGCACTTGGTGCTTATTCTTTTGTATGGACACAATGAGTGTCTTGATGATGTATATATGTATATACCTGTGGTTTCTCCTGATATATCTGTAAAGATATTATTTATGCATCTGCCGATACTAATGTTGTTTTGGATCGTTGAGGCGGGTTATAGTGTGTTGGATTTTGTTTATTTAACTGTTACGTACCATACACAATGAATCAAGAAATATGGTTTTGAGAACGCTTCCAATTGATTAGAGTAATTACTGTGCTTATCTGATTAAGTAACTGTTAATACACCGGATGCATACGGGGTGTTACATCTTCCCCCGGGTATGGGCTGGTTTTTATTTTTTTAAGCTAAAATGTTTTTCATTCCTAATAAATATCAAAATTTTATATTTGTTTTCTGATATTTTTATTGTATTGAGTCCCTAAAAAACACCAATTTTTTTATTTACCCTTGGCACAATTTTTTAGTCTATGATAAATTAACCAATTTTGTGTTTGCTCCCTGATAATTTTTTGCATTTGTTATTGATATTTTACAAAGGGACTAATAACAAATAAAAAAAATTATCAAGAAAGAACATCAAATTCGCTAATTTATCATGGACTAAAAAAGGGACAAGGACCAAAAACAATTTTTTTGTTTTATCAGGGAGCAAAAACGAAGAAAAAACTATTAAGAAACAAACACAAAATTCAGATATTTATTAGAGATCACCAACATATTTTATTCTTTTTTTAATTCTCTATTCTCTTTTTATTTTGGCTTGTTGGTTGAAAAAGGTTCTTAGTTGCAGTATACCTTGCAGTGAAGGCTCAATAATGGAGAGCTTGGTGAATCATAGTTGTTAGCTTGGCTTGTCAACCCTGGTTTGGCTTGTGATGGTGAAGATGATGAGTTTCTAAGTACGTTTGTAGGTTAGGAATGCTATAAAGATGGGTGCCAGAAAGTGTGGTTGTAGAGGGTGCTGAGATTAGGAGATGGGATGTGTTTGTGCTCCTCCATGGTTTTCATTGTCTAACATCCCCTCACCAGCTTGTTGAAAAACATTTGGGCAAAACCAAACTACATTTTAGAGTTCAGGGTCTTAATCCCAGTGCAATAGATATATTGGGTTTTCTTTATATCAAATCTACTTGTTCTTAGATTTTTGTAAGGATCACAAATGAAATTAGCTGACAAATTTATGATTACAAGTTCAGAAACCATTGACAAAAAAAATAGAAATTCAAAACTTCAACTAAAAAGTAGTCAATGTCATATATTTAATTTGAGCCTTATTCTCCCCCCTCCCCCCAACACGCACACACACACACAGATATATATATATATATATATATATATATATATATATATATATATATTCTAGCATGAACTTTGATCAATTATAATATATGTGATATATGTTTTCAGTAGGATTCCATTATTATTATTTCACATAGTTCATAAATTGAATACTGTCATACCTGATGCTGTCTAAGCATCTATTTGACCGTTCATTCATTTGTTTTGTATATGAATATGAATTCTTACTTCTTAGTACACTTTAGATGGAAAAAAAATAAAAATAACACTTTTTTAATAAATAATTTGAAATTTGGGGATGTTTTGAAAATATTTTGAAATCTGGGGCAATCAAACACGTCCAGTTTGGGTGTTACTAATTCAGTCGCTAACACTTTTACGACAGAATATTGTAGTTTTTTATTTTTTTATGTTTGTGACCATAATATTCCGTCGCAAAAACTGTTGGCGACTGAAATAGAGACGAAAATTGGGCTGTTTTAATTTTTGATGTAAAATATCATTTAATGTTATTAATTGTTATTTTTATATAATTTTAAAGTATTTTTAGACCGATGTTCATCATAGATATGCTCTTCTTTACTTTTTTTAATATTGTTTTATTTAGTATATTTTTTTAATTTTATATGATTTTATTTAATATATTTTGGATTTTTGATATAACTAATTTTTAATATAATTTTGTATTAAATGTATGAGGAAATATTATACTCACTGGATTCTCTACCAATACGATGGGATATCATGAGAGAATGAAATATTATTTAAGCAATTGTGTAAAGTTAACACTTATAAGTTCAATTTCTCACTATACTACTTGTAAGTGTATAATATCTCGAAAAGAACTCAAGTTGACGTTTCATCTGTTCAACTATAAATTTTCTTGAGTATTTTCCTTTTTTTGGATCATATCAAAATTGGCTAACTATTCGAGATGTCCTTCGAATGGTCCAACTTTTGATAGAAATATCCGATCGAGGTGTACAATATGTCAAAACGCTCGAAATTAAGAAAAGTAATTAAAAAAATAAAAAATAGCATTAAATTAACTAATTAAATAATTAAAAAGTAGAAAAACAAAGAAATTTATGGATGATTGAATATTAAATCATAATTTTGAGGTACATAGAGACATTTTTTGGAAAAAATAGTTGACCAAATCCCCTTTGGCCCACAGCTTGCTTTCTCAATTTCGAACGTTTTGACATAAAGTACGTCTCAATCAGACATTCCTATCAAAAGTTATGAACGTTCGAAGTTTATATACACCGTGCATACATGACACATGTCACATGTCACAACTAGGGGAAACACACCTAATTTAGGCGTGTTTAAACACGCTCAAATTGGACGTGTTTGACTACCCCATATTTCAAATTATTTTCAAAACAGCACCAAATTTCAAATTATTCATTTAAAATGTATTATTTTTCATTTTTTACCCACTTTAGATAGTATTCTATTATGGGAGCAACACAGCATGACAGAGAGAGCAAAAAAATCAAGCTCAAATAAGAATCCAACCTATTTCTACATGCACAAGTAGAATAACAACCTTGCATGACACAAGTCATTCATTCAAATAAAAATAATTGAAAAACTATCAACAATTAAATATTTTAAAAAAACAAAATGTATTATATAATTTCCAAGATGTTACCAAAATAAATAAGAAAAAAATTACAGTATTGGATCGAGGGCCACTTTCATGTTAAAAAAGGGAAACATAAAAAAGATCTACAGAGTATGCAAATTTATTTATCAACATCAAATAAATTTGTGGTGTCAATCCAAGTTTGCTAATTAACAAATAATCAGGGGCACCTAGTAAAGTGAAAATGGAATTACCAGAGATGCCAATAACATCCATGTCGAGGAAGTCAGGTTGAAGGAACCAAGAATCTATTATAAACAATAATCTTCCCCTTATTTGGAAACCATGTTCATCCCCATGACATCACATCACTGCGTGCGTGCTACAAGTAAATATAGCATAAACAGTCTTCTCAGAAATAGAACACTTAATAATTTGAGCCCAGCAAATCTACTCGACTTGTATGTAGAACCAGAAACAAACATCATTTCTTTAAGTAGACATTGAAATCTTCCACAAACAAAATTCTAAAAATTGGGATAAATTGGTTTTCCCTATTCCAAAAGAAATCCAAATTTCGGTCTTGTATTCCTTATTCTCTTCACTTTATTCTTTTCCAATTCAAAGAAATAAATCCAAACTTGAAAGAGAATAAAATACAATGTGCATGTGGAAATTCACCAAAAAGAAATGAATAAATCCCAATTTCCAGATATAAATTCAAATTTCAAACAATAAACAATACATAATCTCACCAAAAAGTATATTTATTTTAAGATAACTAGATTGAATTTCAAAAGATCGAAGAATTACAGTAGACACACCCAAAGCAAGATCTCTCATAACAGTATTAACTAGCAAAGCGGTTAACGTAATTACCATAATAGGAGTCATGCATCTCATGCCGCAGGAAATGATCAACATAGGTACATACTTAGATTGCCAAGGTTATCAACATGTTTGATGACTTCTCTAAAAACGCAGTTGATCCACCTGCCGATTCTATTTAAGCATACTATTCATTTGATTGATCAATTGTCAAGTATTTGGGTTACACATATCTTTTTCACTTCAAAGGATTAAAATCAAGGGCTTCAGAATCAAGATCAAGTTGGACTCCCTTAGAAACCAAGATCCCAAAAAACAAGTGGACTTTCCCTAAGTATCCATTCTTTAGCAATCAGATTTAGAGCATTAATAGTAGCCACCAATGTACATGTAAAACAAATCATCCACTGCCCAAAACAATCTCTGTACAAGCAACAATACAAGATTTGCAGCCACCATAAGAATCAATTGGAACCAAACATTCTTTCACCATCTTTTAACCTTGATTTTTCTTATTTTCTGAGTTTGGATTATAGAAGTATTTACATGATAAGAACTTACAATAAGCGCTTAATCAAACCTTTTTTTTGAAACACACCTTAAGTCATCTATGGATTGCACTTGAGGAGAGAACGGCCTGACAACACATACATTTTCATCACTGTTGGAAACAATTACATTCTTATTTGATGCCTAGCGATGCTCCATTATGTCATTTGTTGGCTTGTATATGGATTCTACTTGAAGAGAGATGGTCCCAACAACACATACATTTTCATCACTAGAATCCATTGCATTTTTATTTGGTGCATGAGAATGCCCTATTTTTTCATTCATTGGTTCATATATGAGATAAATTGTTGTCTTGTAAACAGTTAATTTGCTCTAGAAGACAACAACAATTTGCATTATATTTTGTTTCCAGGCTCTATTTTTGATAGTACCCCCTACCACTCCTCATCTTCAAAGGAGACTAATGCATTTCTCTTATAAAGTTGAATGATGGCCTTTGTGTGATTT
>PYAF01002539.1:79304-93526 GCA_007407185.1 Glycine tomentella
GTCCAATATCAGTTTTCCAAATCTCTGAACATAAATTTCTAGCTATATATAGCACTTGTTGATCCCTCCTCATTTTGCATCTTTTTCATCTCAGGTGCAGACCCACTTTCCTCCATTGCTTTTGCTTCCTTCTCCACTATAGCCGCCCTTCTTTAGCCTCATTTTCAAACACAATAACACGTTTTACCTTCCCAAAAAATACTTCATTTTGGACTCCTGCAACCACGTTTTGACGTACAGGAGACACCCTTAGCCATGGTTCGTACGAAAGGTTATCATTATCAACGTTTTCATCATCCTCACACTCTTTTAGAAGATGATCCAGACATCCTCACATGTAGCAAACATTACCAACCCTTTCATATTTGAAAATAATCTCCCTTGCCTCCTTAACTCCTATTTTTGTCATGGACTTTCCCACTCAATATTCCTCTGACTGATCCCATTTGATAAAGGATCCCAAAGTGTTTCCAATAGTTTCTGCTATTTCTTTAGTACAGAACCCTAATGGGATTTCATAGACAAGCACCCATAGTTGAGTTCATGATAGGTCTACTTTGTTAGGGTTCTGATCATGTATCAGATCATACAGCATAATCAATCTTCTATCAAAATTCCGTGGACTCCCATTTATCACTCCCTCTTTATCATTTTCTGATAGTATAATGACCAAGGCTAAAAAATAAAAATTGTGGAGGCCTCTGGTTCTCGGCGCGAATAGCGCCACGAACGGCGCCATTAGCACCGGAGTAGCGTCAGTAGCGCGGTCTTGAGCAGACTTGAGCTGATTGAGTAGTTTAAAGATATGCACCTGACTTTGATAGAGGGTGCTGGTGGTCTCGAGTTGAGAGAAGTCAAGGTTGATAATGATTTGATGTGGAGGATCCGAGAGGCCCAGAAGCAAGATGATGGTGTGAGGGCCATGATTGGTCAGCAGGATGTTTCTTGGGAGACTCACGACTTGGTGTTGTACCAAGATTGAGTTATTGTGCCTAAGGGCGAGTTGGTGGATGCCATTCTATCTAAGACTCATAAGGGCTAGTTTAACATTCATCTAGGTGCCAACAAGATGTATCGGGACCTTAAGAGGAACTTCTGGTGGCCAGGGATTAAGAGAGTCATAGCTTAGCATGTGGCTAAGTGTCTGGTATGTCAGAAGGTGAAGATTGAGCATTAGAGACTGTCAGGTCTACTATAGTCTTTTCAGATTCCAGAGTGGAAATGGGATAGCATTTCCATGGACTTCGTAGTTGGACTACCGAGGACTCAGACTGGATGTGACTCCATCTGGGTGATTGTTGATAGGCTGACCAAGTCCGCTTATTTCTTACCTGTTCGGACTGACTATACCGTAGAGAGGTTGGCTCAACTATATGTCAGAGAGATTGTCAGATTACATGGTATGCCTGAGAGTATTGTCTGTGATAAAGATCCGAAGTTCACTTCTAGATTTTGTAATGCTCTTCAGGAGGCTTTTGGGACCCAGTTGAGGCTTAGCCACCTTGATAATTATAGGAATGTGTCATAGGTAGAGTATTAAACCTTTTGAATTGGCTTATGCAGAGTCTTAGTCTAGGGCCTTGGTTAGGCCAAGATAGATCCTACTGGGGGTCTGTAAGTCAATAATTAGGTGACTAGTCCTTATAACTTGAAAATAGAGGAAAAAGAGGTTATATGGAAAAGAATAGTGTTTCTTTTCATTCTAACGGTTGAGAACCGTTATTGATTGTTTGTATTCCTTTATGTAGGGCGTGATACAGAGGTTATTGGTGGTTGTGACCACGAGGTCGGGAGAACCGGTGTAGCACTTAGAACAGGTAAGCTCTTTGTTCTTAGGAGTGTTTCCCATTGACTGTGTTCCACCATACTCCGAGGGAGTGATGGTTATTGTATGTCATGATGCATGTGGTATTGAAATTGTTTGTTACTGCTTTTTACTAAGAACATGTATATGATGTACACTGTGATGATATGTTGTATGATTGATGAGATTCTTTGGCTAGTAGAATAGGCTAAGTATGGACTTCCCTTGGAGCCAAAGTAATGTGGAACAACTCCTTGTAGTTAATTGATATAAAAACCTGAGAGAATGTGTCTTTAAGTGGATGATCTTCTCTTGGAAGAACCATATACGTCTGAGTAAAGTCCTGAGAGAATGTGCCCGTAAGTGGATGATCTTCTCTTATATCTATGTTATGTTATATATATATATATATATATATATATATATACATATATATATATATATATATCCTATATCTGTGTTGCATTCCTGGTGTTGGTAGTGCCCAACGGAATGGCACGTGTGTTGTGATATACATGTGATGTATTTTATGAGAGGCATGATGGTAGATGATGTGATGCCAATTTTGATGCTATATGTCATTGAAGTGAACCAGGGGAAGGAGAGACCTCCAAAAACCCTGAGTTTGCTGAGATTGTATCTCACCAAGAGGCCCGAGTAGGGATATAGTTTTGTGTGAACCTTAGGCATATTATTTTCAGAGCATGTTGGCTCATTGTTTTGTTATGTCTGTATTTTGTACCCCTGAGGGGAAGATGCACAGTTGATGTACATTATGTATATGTTGTATATCTTGAGAGCTATTGATGTATGTTGAGAGGACAGGGTATGGATACCTTATTTTGTACAACCATTATTGAGATATATGCATATGGCTTATTTAGTCATCTAGTTGTATGATGTGAGTATTTACCATACATATGTAAAATATGGTATTGTTATTGACGTATGATGACGTCATTTTGTTTTTGCTTCAGAATTAATTATCTTTAATTAATTGATGCGCTTAACGGCATAAATGAATGATAATGAACTGGATTCATACGAGGCGTTACAGATAGGAATCTGAACACTAACAGGTTTCTCTCCCCATTCCTTTTCTCCACCCCCTTTTTTCGTCTTTCTTGCTTGGGCAATTGTAGTTTTGAACACCTTCATCACATTGAAAGATTCTTTCGTATGAATCTTTCCCACCAACCAAAAACTCTCATCTTTACTCCTTTCTCCTACTTAGGTATTTTGACTATCTTCCCCTCCTCGTTGAAATCAACATCTTTCATATTCTTCATTTTGTGAAATTCAAGTAGGCAGACCTGACAAAAGACAAGAACAGTTGTCTTGAGATTTGAGAAAAAACTTACGGCGCACAACTAGAGAAACCCTAGCAAAGCCTTCAAAGGGAGATTAAAACAATATAAACATATATTTCATATTAACTAATATTTATAATTAATTAGATATCAATAGTGATGGTTAATTGTATTTTTATGAAATCATCATACAAACATTGTTTAAAGTAGTACAAAAAACAAGAGCTTGTTTGGTTATTGTAGATATTTATTTGTTGTTTTTAAATAACAAAACAAAATGTTTGATAAAAGTAATTGTGGATATTTTAAAAAATAATGTTGGTTATAGTTTTTAAAATTGAAATTGAACAATTTATGATTTTTCTCTTTAGTTAATTACTTGTATTCTTGGTTTAAACACAATTTTGGTCCACCTATTTTTGCAAATAGTAATTTTGGTCCATCTATTTTAAAATAGAGATATTTCGTCCATCTATTTTAAAAATCATCAATTTTGCATATGTTTTATTTCTTTTGTTTTGGTCCAATTAAACCATAGAGTTAACATCTTCATTTATGTTACCATAAAAATGTTTTAATTAATTAAAATAAATGAAATAAATATAGGCAAAATTCAAAGATAGACAAAAATTGTAGATTTTATAAAATAGGAGACCAAATGTCTTTATTTTAAAATAGGAAGACAAAAATTATATTTAAACATTTCTTATTTTTGTTGCTTCATCTTCTTCCTTCAATAACTTTATTTTTCCCCATTCTAAATATTAGGTATCACTACTATAAAGACGGATTTGTTGTCTTAAAAATAAAGTATTTAAATAATATTTAAGTTATATTCACTATGCTCATTTTCATTCTTCTTGGCACTCAATCCTCTCCTCTCTTGCTTATATACGTAGCTCACTCTTGCGCTCTCACTTCCATGTCGTCGCCGTTGAAGGTCGAAGGTTGAAGCTCCCTTTCTTGCGCTCTCTCTCTCTCTCTCTCTCTCTCTCTCTCCATAATAAGATTCTTCCCTCTCCCTTTCTCTCTCTCCCGAACTTCCTTGTAGCGTGATTGCTACATCCTCCTTCAATAAGAGGTCGCTGCTAGCGAACCCTAACACGACGGCAATGTGAAGTGCTCGATTAAGTTAATGTTTTTTTCATTAGACCAAATGGGTAACAAGACAACCTCGATGATCTTTCAGAACATTCTAGTAGCAATCAACGAGATTCTGCACTTCAAACTTCAAACAACCAAACACTAACTTGTTTCCATGGACTTGTACGGTTGGGCCTCCGCCAGAATTGGATCCAACCCGCTGAACCAGCCGAATGGGGCACCAACACTGGCCTCGAAGCCTATTTCTCTCTTCTTCCTGTTAGGGTTTCCTTAATTTGGAAGTTAGGAGGTTTTGATTCTGTATTCTAATTAGGGTTTTTGTGTAGAATCGATGTGGCATTTGATGTTGGGTGGTGGGGAATCTTACCCCTGTTTTTTTTACGGACACAAAGACGGTTTTTAGGATGAAATTGTCTTTGTATGTCAACATACGAAGACGATTTTGCCTTAAAAATCGTCTTTGTGTATATATATATATATATATATATATATATATATATATATTTTATGGATACAAAGACGGTTTTTAGGGCAAAACCGTTTTTGTATGTGAACATACAAAGACAATTATGCTAACATATGTTGCTAATAAGATAGAGTGAACATAAATAAGTAAATAAATTCCATTTATAATTAATTTTGTGTGTAGTAACTTTCATCAGTCATACAAAATTATTTAATAAAATATATTATTAAACTCAAACTAACTTATAAATTAGTCAAACTAATTTATAACCTATCCAAACTATGTTACCCAACACACTCACAAGAAAAAATAGGCATTGGGACAATATCAATTATACTACACGTTGCATTCATATAGAGCTTCATATTACCTATGCATTCACACCATCAAGCACAAATTTTGTTGTCTGACTTCAACTTGAGATAATAATATCATATCAATCAAAACATCATTTATTATAGAAGGACTAAACCATGCAGTATTGTTAAGCAAGAAACTAAACATAAGAAGAAAAAACTTCAAAGTGTTTTTAGGCATCAACACTTGTACACCCAAGAAATATGCAGAACTCATGCAGTGCAAGAGCATCATTGGTGCCATCTCCTATGACAGCAACAACTTCAAAAACTGTGCGTAGTAAGAAATATTCAAATTAATGTAGTTAGATAAAGGACCAAAGAGGCCTTATTTGAAAGTATTAAGGACAAAGTAAGCTCCAAAGCATAAAGTACATATAAAAATAGTTAAATACAGTTCCTCCATCTAGATATGACTTGAATATAATAGTTCATGATGAGATATATGTGTGGTGGGTGCATTACTCTCTTCAATATGCCAAGCATAGAGTGAAAATAGGTTACATCGATCTAATTCATAAACGATGAACAGGTTAGATATATCAAGAAAAATGGGGACATGGTGTTTGACGCTTTCACAACTAAAGGAACATAATATCAAATGAGACCCTTAACATAGCAATGATACGAACAAAAGATCCTAGTAGCTTACAAATGATGTAATGTAGGCCCCTAAAATTGATTTTTATTATTTTATTATTCCTTATAGAATAATCCTAGTTTTCATAAGGTAATGTGGGTCCCACTCATAACCAAACAATGTGAAACGTGTTATGATATTTCCATCATTCAGGTTGACATCATAATAAGAGAAAAAATAGTAGATTCATGATGGTACAAAATTGTCAAAAAGAAAAAGAAAAAGGAAGACTTTACACCTTTCATTACTATTATAAAGCATGGAGGACTCATGTTGAGTGTTTGTACAGTAGCCAATTTATTCAGGCTATTCTAACTAACTCCTGATATTTGGCCAAGTATCAATCAGGGGATGTCATTCATAATTTTAAAATTTTAAATATTTAAAATGTTTTGATTTGTAGACAAACATGCATATATTTGAAAGATTTAAACAATTCAAAATAAAAAATTTTACACTCACAGGTATGAGCAGCTAATACTAGATGTAGAATTCCAGACAAAAGAAATGCACAAACAGTGAATAATGAAGCACAAGCTGGAAGTAATACCTGTGTGGACAAATAAGTGAACTCACAATCTTCAATGAACTCACAAAGATGAAGCAACCCCACTTCCTTTGCATAAGGGATATCTCTAATGAGAATCACAATTGAATATACAATTGCCTTCTTGTAATCAAAACCACCCTCTTCCCTAAGAATATTACTTAGGAACTTCATCCTGAAAATAATAGCATAATACAAACCATCATCATAAAACATTCCTCTAGGAAATTGATATGCACAATGTAACATATGGCATGTGGGGAGTCAAAAACTATATTCAGGGACACATACAAAGATCGATATTTTAAAGGAAACTTCAGGCACAATGATCCTATTGCTTCAACAACAACAATTTTGAACTAATCAGCAATATCAGACATTAAATTAGTGATCTGGTTCATAAGACGATCCACACTAGATTCATTTCCTATTTTCAAAAGTGTAGTAATAGCAAGGGTAGCAATGCTTCTGTTCTGATCAGAGATTAAACTTTCCATATCAATGTTGCAGTTGGTGACTGCCACTGGATGCGTCGTTGCCACTTGCCAAGTTTCAAGTCACACTTAATGATTAAAAACCTTGTCATGTTTGACCATGGAAAATCTCATTAGAATATTTAGGGAGCAGTGAAAGTATTGATTTTCTATCAACTCCAAATCTTATAAGCAAAAAATCAAAATACTCATTCCAATGGCAGTGAGTTTTGAGACTTGAAAGGCATATCATATATTTTTTATTTCAAATTCTACAACAACGTAAAAATTAATTTAGTGAAATTTGAGTAATTAAAGCCTGGCTTACCTTGTTCAAGGTGCGAACAACAACAAATCTCAAGACTGGCTTAGTTGAACTTAAGAATAGCTTAAGAACAGTAACTGCTGGAGTTAATTCTCGGCTTGTTACACCATTGAGCCCTGCTATTTCCCTGGCAGCTTCAAAAATCACCATGTCTGATTTGTGGTCTCTCTCAGCGATCTTATGGACCATACAATAGGGAAAATAATGGCACAACAACAAATAATATCCACAAGCAACAAAGTGATGATCCATAACATTAACAATGTCCAATATATATAGCGAGAGTACCTTTTTAAGTGAGTGAAAGAAATAGATATTAAGTGTTAAATCTAACCCATGGTCAAGATTAAAACACATAACGCAAGCTTTTTAAAAAGTCACATGACTTGATCACATGATACTAGAAAACATCATAGTTAGATGACAAACCTCCTATTATTGCTAGAAAACATGATACTAGAAATCAGCATTTGGCTCTAGTCTTGTAATCAGTATCACTAGACCTGGCACTTAAGCTACTGATACTGCTACTATTGCTACTGCTACTTTTCAAAGGAACATTATATCTAAAGTTGGCACTAGAGCTGGCACTAACGCAAGAGATTGGGCTGAAGAGTTCTGTTCATACATAACATGAGTATTGTGGCAACATTATTTATATTTTAATGTTCTATTAAAAAACACAAAATAATTATCTATATTATTTTAATGTTCTGATCATCATGAGGCCTAAGAATGAGCAGATTCTGTAATTGTGGAAAGAAAGGATGATATCGAAACGGGAGACCCATTTGTGAAGCATTCCCATGTCTGTATGGAAAGGGACCCTGAGAATGTTGGAGTGCTTAGTGTGGGTGACAGGTTCTAGTTCTTGGTTTCATGTGGTCCCTTTGGCATTTGGTATGAGACAAGTTACCTATGCATGGAAGCATTAAATTTTTCACTTCATTATATAATTAAAACTACTCATTATGCACGTTAAATAAATTATTTAACTCTAGCACATCTTAATGTAGAATTGAAAGAGGCAAAATGAGAAACAAGATTCTAGGAATTAAATCAGGTCTCACGGCTAAACAAGAAGAAAACACAACGAAGTTGTATTACAGATGCAAATTGATTGAGTTACTATTGAGAAGGAAAGGCATTTTTTTCATTTGAGAGGAAATCCAGACCTTTGAGCATTTAGATTTGCAGACCCTCAAAGATCTATAGTGATGTAATAAGGGCAGATTTTCTTTAATCTTTGTAATAAGATACTACGAGGAGGTTTGACTGAAGAGCAACACCACTAACCTTCTTCAAATCACCAAGCTGTGTAGGTATGCTTCAACACAGGAAACCAAAACCAAAATAAACACCAAGAGTTTACATTTAAATGGTAACAAGCAACATAAGAATAATGAGCCAAGGAAAAATAGCCGAGGCTAAGTCAAAATACAGTTGTAGTTTGTAGGAAGTTCAACTAAAGAAAAAGAACATGAACACAATAACTGCAAAATAAGCACTCCTCCAACCCAATATCCGATTTAGCAATATGATCAGTTGGATAAATAGTCTTCCCTGCCAAAGGAACAATACTTATTTTCGTTCACCGATGCAAAATCATTGGTATCAATAAAACAAAGAATATTACAAGTTTACAACAACCCAAAAATGTACATGACATCACAAATTAAGATTCCAATTTAATCAAAGATGTATCTGGGCACTAGTCTGCAACCAAGAACTCACCCAACGATATTGTATTTATCAAACTAACTAAACAAATGTTCTTAACCAAATACATCAAATAACTGCACCGAGAAGTTTAAGGTGATAACAATCAAGTGACAATCCTCTAGAAAGTTGTTAATTAACCTAATTTAGCCCTTTATTATCTGTTATGCATAGTAAAAAAAATAGTTAATACTGTACATTTTTTAACTCCCTCCAGCAAAAGTACAACAACTTTCCAGGTACCCAAACCTTTGAACAAGGAACACAAATTCTAGAGACACAAGCATGGAAAGCCAGCAGCAACATAAATAGATTTATAGTCAGTAAAGACTTGTCCATTTATTTTTCCAGTAGCATTCATTTAAGACCTAACTCCACCTATGATCTCATAGCCATTCCCAATCCAACCAATATAAAACTTATCAAAACCCTAAACATGAATAACTCAATCCTAGTCTAAAAGGAGGAATGTCTTAGACCCTCAACATTCAACTAAAACTTATCGAAACCCCAAACACTAATAACTCACGATGGGTTCATTTAACAATCATTAAGTATAGAAAATCAAATTATTTTTTAAATTACCTTTTTTTTTGTTACCATTTATCCACAGGAAAATCATTTGGACTCAATTGGGTCAGCCTTGGGAGCTGTTTTAGAAAATTAAAAAATGAATCATCACAAAACCATCAACAGACATGGAAGAATATACATTCCAAACAACATTAAGGAAATAATGAAATGTTTAATTTCATAATTTTCCAAATTGAGAATTCCTAAAACCCTAGTAGATTGAAATTGGAAGAGAAAAGGGTGACCGCGGAAAGAGGGGTGGCGACCATCCTTGACGTAGCCTAGCTTCTTGGGGCTCTCAATCTCGTCTTCATCGGAGGAGGAGAAGTCGTCGAAGGCGGCGACATAGTGGCACGTGGTGAAGAAAGACCAGACGAGGTACATGGTGGCGGCGGTGAGGGCGCCAACGGAAGCTTGCGCTTGACGACGGAGATCAAGGGGGGATGCTGGAACTTTCCACTTGAAACCCAATCTGAGGTTGAGGAGGAGGCGCTTGATCCATACCACGACCTCGTGGGAGGAAGGGTTGGCAAGAGCGAGAGAAAAGGAAGCGAAACGGTCATGCTTTGAAATTTATGATTTAAAATTTGAATGATGAGAGAGAAAAGCGCAAATTTAAAGATAGTTTTATAATAGCCGTCTTTGAACACTACACTTCGAAGACGGTTCTTATAAAACCGTCGTCGTATACTTTGTATTATTTACAAAGTTGCCACCGCCTAACATTCTAACACTATTTTTCGGGAATTGTCTTTGAAGGTATGTCGTAGAAGACCGCTTTTCTACTAGTGACTATATATTGTTTGATACCTTTTCTGTCTATCAGGTGCATCTTCTATTGGAGGAAGCAGAAGACATGATGAAGAATAGAAATAAAACTACAGATGGATATCAAAGATGGATGATGAAAGCAGCAAATAATGGCCCAGCTGCATTTGATGAACATGGGAAATTTGATGACAATGAAAGCAACACGAGTGGAGCGAGAAGCCACAAAAAAATGGTCAATCTAACCATAAATATTATTCAGTTCTATAGGTGTTCTTACAATATCCATCTTTTCCGGTATATAATTGATTACTTCATTGTTGTGACTTGTGCATCTGCTTACTCACCGGAGGATATTACGTTATTGCTTATAGAGTAAATAAAAATAAATAAAAATTAAACTAAATGCTTCCATTAATCAAAATATAGGCTTCATATAATTCAGGTTTTTACGTATTTATTTTAACTTGGATGTAGCTACTAGCTAGGATTATAGAATTCATGTAACATGTCAATACTGGTTGGTGGCCATAAGTTTGATGTGCGTGTGTGATTTGTCAGAAGTTTTGAATTGTAAAAATATATTATAGGTTGGTACATCTTCAATGTGTCTAATGAAGTTTATCTATTTTCTAGTATTATGACTTTTGTATTAATACTATTAAAAAAGCTAACAAAGAAATTAAAAGATTGTGAAAATTAACTCATGAGAACATCTTGTTTGAAAGTTGACTGACTTGACAGTCTTCAAACCAGTAAATGATAGACTGATAGACATATTAGAGTTGGCTATCTCATGTCAAGAAAGCATCAATTTTCATGATACAGCAGCTGTGCATCTTTTCCCATGTAATATTTCTTATACTTGGCTAATGGTGCTTTGTTTAGTCATTATATTGTCCCTTCCATGTCTTAGCTTCTAATCTGGTTAGTTACAAGAATATACAATTTGTTCACTACCAAGTTGGAGTCAAAGAAGGGAAGCATTTGCTAGCACGTGAAGAGCTGCAAGCTGGAGTCAAAGAAGGCAACTGTGTGTTGTAAAAAAAATCTACCACTTTTATCCCTAAAATATAAAACAATTATTTTTTATTTTGTCTTTATTGTCATGTGTCACTCATCAACCAGTTCAAGATGAGTGGTTAAATGTTCCTAACTTGAAATTTTTTACTAATAATTTTCTTTTGTAATTTCTTATAAGTTTTTTTTATCCTTTTTGGATAAATGATTAATGCATTTTGAACTTAAAATTAGAAGGTTAAGAGCATGATATTCATACTTCTTCCAAATGATGATAGCATTACATGGCTCTAATAACTTATATTGCTTTATTTTTTGTAGATGCTACAATGAATTGCTACAATTCACCGTATATTTATTTTGATGTGTAGATTTCAAAGCACTTGGGAAGCTGATATTTGACATTAGATTGATGTTGGCATATCACTGCGATCAATATGGTAAGACAACAATCAATATTTAATTTGGCTTTAGACAAAGGCATCTTGGAATGCCTATGGTGTTCTCCTAGATTTCTATTTCATACCAATTGTTTCATGTGGGAAGTCAGACTACTTTTCAAGTAAAGATTTCTTCACTAGTTGAAAGATTTCTTTGTCATAAAGGACGTTTGATATATTATTTTCCCTCACAACAGGGGTAAGTTTATTATATATTGTCTCCTTACTTCTTCTAAGATTTCTTTGTCATAAATAAAGGATGTTTCCTATATTATTTTTTCCCTGATTTTTAAAATTAAGACAATAATATGTATTGAATTTTTTTAAATTTTAATATTGTAATTAGAAGATGGTTTTAAGATTTGAAAGGTATCTGAACTTGAATAGTTTTCTTATATATAACTGTATTAATGAGGTTTAAAATTATGATCTCATGAACAATATTGAAACCCATCATCATCTGAGTATATTCTAGTCTTGAGTTTAATATAATTATATATACTTGAATACCACAAACATTTCTATTTCTAGTTGTCCTTTTGTGCCTGCATGAATATATATATATATATATATATATATATATATATATATATATTAACAATTACAAATGATGTTTAATAGAGTCCCAGATGGCAACTCTTTGTCTTCTTGGTGTGGATGACATACTGACCATGGTTCACTGACAGGTTGTTATTATATATATTGTTATAGGATATGAACTGTGCTTCCATATATTTTCACTAAGTGTAATATAAACTTCCTAGTTAACTTAATTAGAGAAGTCCATGGATATTAAGAACATAAACAATTGCCAAGAGTTTCAATATTATAGTTCTTCAGATGCCATCATTTTCCTAGTTTCCATTTCACACTACTAGAATAAATACTTTCAACATTGCTACTTTAAAATCGATTTTTGATAAAACCGATATTAACAAAAGGGAGGTGGTACTTTTGTAAATAAATTGATTTTGTTTACATTGGTTTTTGTAAAAACCAATGTTAACATTGGTTTTTGAAAAACCGATGTTAACGAGTGGAGGTTAACATCGATTTTTGAAAACCGATGTTGTTGAGTTGATGTTAACATCAGTTTTTAAAAAATCGATGTTGTTGAGTCGATGTTAACATCGTTTTTTAAAAAATCGATGTTGTTGAGTCGAAGTTAACATCGGTTATTAAAAAATCGATGTTGTTGAGTTGATGTGAACATCGGTTTTATATTCTTGTGCACCCAACCAAAGACCCGTTTCATTTACTCGCTCCCTCTCTTTCTCTCTTTCTAACAACAATGCCTCCCAATTACGGAGACTTGGATCGCTCTATTTCTCTAACTCTTTTCTTTTCAAGAGAATCCAAACGAGAATCGAATAAGCTCCCAGCTCAACTCTTGTTTCGATTCTCGAAGCAACTCTTCCCTTTTTTGTTTTAAGTTTTTTGTTTCTCCCCTTTTTTGTTGTGCTCCGTCAAAGGTAAGACCTATTGCTCCGTCATGGATGGAGGCCTCGTCATGTGTTGCAGCGAAAGCTCCAATGGTCGTCTCAACGCTTATGTTGCGCGAGACAAGGCCGTGTGTGGCTGTGACGAATCCTTTTTTAATTTCTTCAATTTCTTGTTTTTGATTTGTTGGATCTATTATGTAATTTGTTTGAGAAAGATCCTGCAATCTGGTTTCTGAATCCTTTGTTTTAATTTTTTTTGATTTCTTGGATCTATTTTTTAGGTATTTTTTTGGACACTCTTCCTCCCCAATATTAGCATTTCCCGCTTCAGTTTTCTCAAGAAAATCATAGTGAAAGGTCTAGGCTTCTACTCTAACATTAGTAAGAGAGCTCACGGTAACCAATTTTTCCTTTGAATCATTCGTGTTTTTTTTTGTGTTTTTCATTTTCATTTGTTAATTTGCATGAATATCTCAGTTATATCAATAATCGCAACTCAAATCTTCTATTTAAGGATTATTAGAATGACCACAAGTTCACCATCATCACTTACACTTCCGCTTCCACTTCCACAAATAAAGCTTGTAATTGCATCCAATATTTACATTTAAATAGGGCAATTGCTTAGTGCACTTCCCGAATTGCTTCCCATATTCCTACACCTCCCACCGGAAACAATATGGAAAGTGCAGAAAAAAAAAACACCCTTGAAATAGACATGAGAATTGACCTATGTAATTGCATACCATAGATTTTCTACGAATTCATTAATTGAATATGGTGGCCGTGGAGCTTTGTTTGCAGTGATTCTGGAAGAAAAGTGGTAGATCTAGAGTTGTTAAAGGCAATCCGTTTAAGAATATTATATAATATGATTCAATATCACCCAGTATGCATCTCAACTCTCTAATACTATTCTTGTCTTATATTGGTCTCAAAGCATTAGGGAGTTAATTAATTTGTTTCAAATTGACTATGGAAAATGCTTGTTTTTGTTTTTATATATTCGTTATATTTTAGAAAAAAAAATAATTGCTTTTTGTGCATTTTCTTGAAACCTCTAGAGGCACAATTAGAATAATTGAGTTAGAAGCTTTGATGATTGTTTTGTTTTCTTTTTTTGGAATAATTGATGTGAGTTTGAAAATGATTCAAGAAACAAGTTGAAGTTTTTTTTTTTTTTTTTTTTTTTTTTTTTTTTTTTTTTTTTTTTTTTTTTTTTTTTTTTTTTTTTT
>PYAF01002539.1:93626-116595 GCA_007407185.1 Glycine tomentella
TTTATATATAAGCTAGCACTAAGGTGAAGAACGAGAACATCAAGCCAATTGAATTTAAAATGAATGTTATTTGATGCCCTTGATGCTTAAATACGTGGGAAATTTTTTTATGTTTTTGATCTCTGGTATAAAATTTGATGGCTCCAAGAATGTAGAAGATACTTTTCAATGAGAAATCAATATGTCTTCTTACTCCTATGCTCACAGGTCAAAGAAAGGACTGTGAATGGAAATTCAATCTATGGTTCCCACGTGATTCAGTATAGGGCTTAGCTAGAACAATCTTGTCTTATATTTGGGTACAAATGGTGCTAATGATAAATTTTAGTTATTCTTAATTTTCAATTGTAATATGACTAAATGTTGCAGTGTTGCTTTTGTTTTGTTTATTTGCTCAAGCAAGTTTATACTTATTACAATCACCATATGACTATTAATTTAAATTTGTATTAACTTTTTAATTTGTGTGGCTTCTATTCTTCATTCATTGAAGTTTGATAAGCATGTGAGTCATTATGTATGCAATGAGTTTTTCTTAATCACTCTTTTCAATCTAATTGCCTGATAATATTTTTATTGTTAATTTTTATTTGATAATGCATTTCAAATTTAAGGTATTAAGGTTTTTCATAGTGTGAATACTTTGTTTTGTGCTGAATTCTTTAAGTATTTGCATATATTCCATTTTAGCCCACTACTTGTATAAAATATGCCATAACAATAGATATATTGATTTCCATTAACCATATATTTGTTAATTTAAGTGTCTTAAAATTTTAATATTGGTTTAAGCTTTTAATGTGTTTTTTAATATTACAGGGAGGGAAATAAAAAGAATAAACCATTTTTTATAAAAAAATGGTCTTCTACATTGGTTATGTAATAAATGATGTAGAAACTAACTATACAATATCGGTTATATGAAAAACCAATGTAAAACTGGCACCTTCTACATCGATTTTCTCTAAAATCGATGTTGTAGATACTATATAGCATTGATTTTAGAGAAAATCGATGTTGTAAGTACTATACAAAAAATAATAAATAATGTAGAATGTGTCATTTTTTTTATTGGTTTTTCTAAAAATCGATGGTGATGACTTAATGATTATATTATATTTTGATTTAAATTTTTAAATACTCTAATCTCAATCACTATTATTTTTAATCATAATCTAATTATTATTATTAATTAATTTCATGTTCTAAAAAGAGTTGTTATATATATATATATATATATATATATATATATATATATTGGTCTTGCTAACGCACACACCTTTGTTTTTTAATATAAGTGTGTTAGCAAATTATAACTAAAGAATGTCTTAAAATACATAACGATATAACTTGCTAATAATGCACTTATATTAAAAAATAAGGATGTGTGTGTTAACAAATACTTGTGAAATTTACTAATGTACACACTTCTATTTTTTAGAATGAGTTTATGAGCAAACTATATATAACTAGTGAATGTCTAAATATATATCTATATATATATATATATCCTTGGGTGGAAGACTTCAAAAGCAAAGGGTTCTTCCAAAAATAGGCTTATGCCGCTTTAAGTGAAGGAAACACGATATTCTTTAGTAAAAGGTGAAAGAATAGTTCGAGTTCATCATACAACTCCTAAGTGATGAAAATGGGAAGCAGGATGAGGCATATCTAGGAAATGACATGCAGAGTGAGGTGATTGTGTCTAGTGGGGCACTTGGTACTCCTCAATTGCTATTGCTGAGTGGAATTGGCCCAAAAGCAGAGCTTCAGAAATTGAACATCCATGTGGTGCTTGACAACCAATTTGTTGGGAAAGGCATGGTTGATAACCCCATGAACACAATTTTTGTTCCTTCCAAAAGACCAGTTCAATAGTCACTCATAGAAATTGTTGGTATTACCAATTTGGGTGTCTACATTGAGACCAGTAATGGGTTTGGCCAGTCCAAAGACAGTATTCACTGCCACCATGGTATCTTGCCAGCTGAGGTATGGTATTTATTCACTAAATTTACTTATTGTATTTATAGGTACAAAATTACAAATAATGTTAGAGACTTAAAGCACATTGGAATAATTAACAATTGGGTGTTATTGCTAGTTATTATTTCATATTAGAACATCTTTATCCATGCAATTAAAAATGACTTGCATAATTTTCTCTCAAAATTTATATGTGTAGTATGTCTTATGACAGACAACAATTGCTTGTAAGTAACTTTCTCTTTTTCATGCAATCTTCGATCTCTAGTTCTCTTCCTTATAATTTACTATGTAGCAATAGCTTAATTTTAGGTAACTCATCCTAAAGATAGATACTGAAGATGCTCTTAGTATCTAAATTCCATTTAAATTAATCATAACCAAAAAACACTAAGCAAGACTAACTTGAAATTGATCTGAATCATGAAATTGCATATATCATAACAAGGTCCCTAGAGCAATACTAAGCATGAAACATAATCCAGAAACATGCATAGTAAATTAACAGCCAATAAGCAATATCTATCGGAATTGAAATTTTCTCTTTTACACGATAAACTAGATTAGGCAGTTGTTCACAATTCCACCAAAGCAAAGATCACAAGAAGTTGTTAAAGCTTATGTGAAGAGCAAGAGAGACATACCAGTTGAAGCATTCAGGGGAGGGTTCATATTATCAAAAGTTGCGAACCCTTGGTCAACAGGTGAGCTCAAGTTGAAAAACACCAACGTGGAGGACAACCCTGCTGTTACCTTCAACTACTTCAGCCACCCTTATGATCCAAAGCTTTGTGTGGAAGGTATTCGCTTGGCAATAAAGGTTGTCCAGTCAGAACTCACAAAATACACTTTGTGTGAGAGAGAAACTGCAGAGATAATGCTTAACCTCAGTGTGAAGGCCAATATCAACCTCATTCCCAAGCACCCAAATGACACAAAGTCAGTAAAGTAGTTTTGTAGAGACTCTGTGATTACTATTTTGCACTACCATGGTGGGTGCCATGCAGGGAAGGTGGTTCATTCTGAGCATAAGGTTCTTGGTGTTGATAGACTCCGTGTGGTTGATGGCTCAACATTTTCTAAGTCACTAGGAACCAACCCTCAAGCTACTGTGATGATGATGATGGGCAGGTATGTACATATATATGATATATATGTTGGAAGGAGGATATTTGAGAGAAAGTGAAAGTTTTAGAAACATTTGAAGGAAGAGAACATTTTTATAACTATACAACCTTTTCTTTTTGACTTGGTATAAAATAGTGGATATGACCCCTATTTATACTAGTGGCACATCCGTAACTAATAGCTAGGATTGTGTCAACACAACTCTTAACTAGTGGCTACAATTCATTCTCTAGAATTTTCATACTTTTCCTAACCTAGATATTTCCATGGTAGTTTCTAGATTGAACTATTCTAGATATTTTTATGGAGCAATCTAGAATGAATTACTCTAGAATTTGGACTAAACACTTCTTGGATATTTCTAGATATTTGGTCATTTAACAATTAAGCCCAATTAATAAAAAAACTAAATTAAATTTAATATTCAACAATATAGAACATAACACTGAGTAAACATCTTTGGATTAACTTTGTTACTAACTTACTATATATAGAAGTTAGGGTGCCAAATTACAAATTATAGTTGCAACATTTTTATATTTCAGTCTTGTACACTGAATTTAGACGTTTTTAGTCCTTAGATGAGCATTTTTAATTTGGTTTAGTTGTTAAGTGTGATGATGATGGGCAGGTTTGTACATAGAACATAAAACACTGGGTAAACATGTTTGGATTAACTTTGTTACTAACTTACTATAGAAGTTAGGGTGCCAAATACCAAATAATAACCATTAAGGTTGTTCTTTATAGTTGCAACATTTTTATATTTCTGTCCTGTACATAGAAATTAGACATTTTAGTTCTCATAGATATACATTTTTAATTTGGTTTAGCTGTTAAATGTGTCTTAGTTCAGTCAGATAAAACTGCCTCAAATTTTTTGACAGTTTAAACCCTCCAAAAAATATACTTTTAACAACAAAATTTGTGACAGCTTGACTTTACCAATTTCTTTTTGTGGTGATTTTATCTAAAGTTGAGACACACTTAACAGTAAGGATTAAAGCAGAATAAAACTGCATATGTAAATATTTAAACGTCTAATTTCTAGATATAGTAACCAAACCGTAAAACGTGGTGCAAGTATAAAGACAAAATTTGTAAAATAAATATCAAATTTATAATTAAATCAAATAATAATCCTCACCTTGTATAAGCTAATAATATATTTATGTTTTTCACAGGTACATGGGACTGAAGATTTTAAGGGACAGATTGGGAAAATTGGCTGGTATTTAAGGATGAGTGTGTAATATGAAAGTTATCTCAACAAAAATGAAAAAAAAAAGGTGTAATTCGAAGACATGATGAACTATATTAGTTATAGTCTGTAGGACTGGAAATTCATGTATTTTATTTGTTAATTGTCATTGAAGAGTGATTGTACGTTCAACTATCAAGTAAGTTTGGGTTTTTCTAAACCGAAAAGTTGTTGCATCTCCTCAAGGCCGGGTTTAAACTTAAACCCATTTCTGTATACTAGCGTGCCACAGTTGGGTGTTAAAAACAATATATTACTTGTTGTTTGCCTTAAAAAAAATAAAAACAGGAAATTGTAAGGATCCATATTAGAGTACTAACTCGGCTAACTTATATTTAATTATAAATGATTTCTTTATCAATATTTAGATACCACAATGAATTTTGCATGCAAATATTTTACTAATTTTATTGAGGATTCTAATAAAGTCAATGTATTTCACAAAGACAATATTTCAAAGTAATGCTTTAATACATTTGTTTACCATAGTGTAAATGTTGGATACCAAACAATCACACAACAATTGATATAGAGAAAGAGAGTAAAGGGAAGAATAAAATAACACATAGTGTTTACCCTGGTTCACCCAATGTGGGCTACGTTCAGCTATTCACTATATTTCCTCACAAACTCGTACAATGCACTCAGATTACAAGGAAATATATAGGCTTAAAAATCCTAAGTATCGTAGCTATTCATGGGTCCAATATCAAACTACAAATAATAAAATACAAAGCTAACAACAGTCCTAGGCCTCGAATAAAATGTTCCGGGAACGCCCCCGTGCTTATCTTCAGAAGACAAACTATGAGTCATACCCAACAGTAAAACATAAATGTGGTAGCTGATGATGAATCTTAACATGAAGAAAATTAACAAACACGTTCCCTTTCAATATTTTGCTTTTTAAACACAAGTTTGTGTTGGAAAAAAAAAACAAAAAATTGAAAGGAAATGTGTTTGCCAAATTTATTCTTGTTGGCATTTTTCATAAATCCATTGAGATGTTGCATGATCCCCTGCAAGTGTGCAATTGAAATTTAATTATCATTAGTATTTTATCAACCTCAATGCCTCTCCATGAAAACTAGTTTTCCAACCATGATTGTGAGAATTTAAACATGCAACAACTAGTTTTAATACCAACTAGAGCAAAATAAAAGGTGAAATAAATAAACAGGTTAACTTCAGCTAAGAAAACATTTTGAATTTACTAAATATTGGAAACAAAATTATATATCCAAAGTAATTAACATCAGTATAAAGTATTCATAGGTCTTCCCTATTTTCAACTCTTTCAGATTTCCAATTTAATAATCCTAAGCAAGATATTGTTTATTGCTAAAATAACGTTTATCTTTAATTAAGATTCTTGAATTAAAATATGTTAATTAAAAGCACATGATGAAAAACAAAACAAACGATAATAATAACAATACAATAAAATCAATTTACAACAAATTAATTTACTCTAATTGAAACAATCCTAACTACAGTACTAGTTACAGTAATGGTAATGGATTTTAAAGATTAATTTGTGATCGATGTGACGATGCATCATGAAAATAAATTAAACAATCTCACGTATATCGCAACCAAGAAAATGTAGCTTAGATCAACGTGAAAGAAAGAATCGAAAACTAGCTACGCACATAATAATAGAGCAATGCGTATCAAAGATTTTAAAGAGGATAATTAACAAAAGAAAAGATCAATGAAAGAATAGAATTACCACGTGAAGGTGAAGCCTAATGGCCGTTCTTGATATCATTGTTTTGTCTTTCTCAACTCGTTCAGGCCATTCTTGAAGAATATGGGGGGAAGAAGAAGCGGTGAGTTTCTAAGTTAATTTGGTCCTTCCCTTTTCATCAATATATATTACTGAAATACATGAAAATTAGCTTTCTTTGTAAGCAAAATTATCAGATTGAGTTAATAGATAGTCTTCTTTTTAAAAAATGTATATACTACTCGCCACATCACTAATATTTAGCCTATATACAAATTCAAATAATACAGCATAAATAACCAAAATCCAATTATAGGCAAAAACAGTTATAATTAAATTAAAAAAAAAAGATTTTAAATTTAAATTTGAAACTGTTAAGAGAAAGTTGAGATCAGGAGCTCGCATTCTTCAAGTGGGTGGGGATGGAAAAAAGGTTTTAAGAAGTTTTTTTTAGTGTGAGATAAAGGGGAGAAGTTATTGAAAACTTGGGTCTTTCCACCACATCCGGTCCTTTAGCAGGTTTCCTCTTCATCCTTAGTGACAAGGTCATCAAGAATTATATATACTTGAACTTTTTCATCTTTTTCGACTTCTCTCTTAATCCAAGATTTTAAGTTCTGATAAATATACATGTTATCATGTAAAGGTTGATTAAGTGTGTAAATCAAAGTGTAAAAGTTCAGAAGACAACACAGGTACATAGAGATTGTCACTTTTTTTCTAGAATTTATTTTAGATTCTTGGATTTTTTATTTTATTTCACGATGTCATAGGAAGTAATTTTTTTTTTTTTTTTGCTTTTTTTACACTAATGATGTATTTCACATTTAGTTCTTGAGACACTTTTTGTGAGTTCCATAATAAATCTCGCTTAAATATATTTTCTGAATTAATTAGAGAGAGATATTAAAAATCTTTTTTTTTTAAAAAATATAGTTCTCAGATTATTTTTTTTTTCTAGAAGTCAATCTCATGCTAGAAAACTTAGAAGAATATGTAATGATAAATGGAGTAAAAAGAGATTCTTAAACTCAAAAGAATCATTCAACAACATAAACATTGGCTAGAGTTCACATCCACTATACCAATAGACTTGTCAGACAACATAACAAAACATCTTTGCGCTACGAGTACATAGTAATTAAAACTATCTTCTAATCATATGTGGTTAATTAATTAGTCAATCTGTCATTGCGCTAAGAACAAGAAATCCAACATAATTCTGAATTTTACATTAGTTAATTGTAGCACTAGTAAACAAGGCTACCTAGAATCATGGAGGCCTTTGTAGAATTGAATAGTAGAATCCTAAGAGTCTACTTCAGACAAAAAAGAGAATAAATTACCTATATATAAATATGAAATAATGACATAACTAATTTTGTCAAATTAAATGAGTGCAATTATAAATAAGGGATACTAAAAAATTTAAAATAACAATTGAAGTATTAAAGTCGATAACACAAGTAAAATATATTAATAAAAAAAGGTGTAAATAGAAATTACCTAAATTAAAACAAAAGTCCAATTTTTAATATTAAAAAAATGAGTCAGAAGGGGTAGTAAGTAAAAAAAGGAGTGCATGAAGTAAATCTATTATGGATGTGGCCCAAACACGAAAAATTCTATTTGAAACGTAGAATCTGTTATGGATGTGACCCAAAATCGAGTGATTCTACGTAGAATTGTGTGATTTTACTTCGAAAAAGAGTTTATATCAGATTTAACTCGTAGAGGGGTTGTCGACTCGTAAAATCGGACGATTCTATGATTTAATTCGAGAGTTTGATAACCATGCTAGTAACATCAATTTTATATATACTTTATTTCACATTAACTGCTATCATATTCAAAGGGCATATTTTAATGCGTGGTAATTTTAATATATATATATATATATACACTTTAATGTGAGGTACAATTTATTATTGTCACGATATAAAACTCCATATTACATTGAAAATGTTCTATCACTTTTCATTGTTTATTTACCGCTCTCACTTTTCATTGTTTTTTCAGTTGGTATAGAACTTTTGTTTTATTTTACGTTTATTTTGTTATGGGTATGGAACTCTTGACTTCGACTAATAAATTTTGTTTAAATTATCCAAGCAAATATATATTTATGCATAACTTAAAAAAAATTAACAATTTACTTTTCATACTTATAATCATTCTGAATAGTTTTTGGGTAATCAAAAGATCATAATTTTAAACGATGAGAAAATGAGTTATTATCTTATTATATCTTAAATTGTTGAATTAATTATATGGTGGTACTAATACATTGATTCATAAACTTTTGAGCATATATATCTTCATTTTAACGTAATATGACTACAGTGATGGTGGTTGTTGTTTGCTCCCCGGTGAAAGCTATCCATATTAGTTAACCTTCAACAGAGAAGGTTCATCCCTGGCTTTTGAAATCCCTCAAGTGAATGGGCGTAACTTGGAAGAAAATGATGTTCCATGTCCATTATTCTTCCCCAGAAAATATAACATCAGATGGTTTGAAAAATTTGTTGGTGATAAATCGCATAAAGGCCATCATTCAACTTTATAAGAGAAATGCATTAGTCTCCTTTGAAGATGAGGAGTGGCAGGGGGTACTATCAAAAATAGAGCTTGGAAACAAAATATAATGCAAATTGTTGTTGTCTTCTAGAGCATATTAATTGTTTACAAGACAACAATTTATCTCATATATGAACCAATGAATGAAAAAATAGAGCATTCCCATGCACCAAATAAAAATGCAATGGATTCTAGTGGTGATGAAAATGTATGTGTTGTTAGGACCATCTCTCTTCAAGTAGAATCCATATACAAGCCAATAAATGACATAATGGAGCATTGCCAGGCATCAAATAAGAATGTAATTGTTTCCAACAGTGATGAAAATGTATGTGTTGTCAGACCGTTCTCTCCTCAAGTGCAATCCATAGATGACTTAAGGTGTGTTTCAAAAAAAGGCTTGATTAAGCGCTTGTTGAATAAGTTCTTATCATGTAAATACTTCTGTAGTGCAAACTCAGAAAATAAGAAAAATCAAGGTTAAAAGATGGTGAAAGAATGTTTGGTTCCAATTGATTCTTATGGTGGCTGCAAATCTTGTATTGTTGCTTGTACAACGATTGTTTTGGGCTGTGGATGATTTGTGTTCTTGTTCGTGATGAACGGGAATGTCCAACAAGGGTTGTTGGGTGATTAATATAGGATCAAACTTTCTCTCTCTCTAAGGATGTTTATGGTGAAGAAAACACCCCAGGGATGAAGATCACAGCAGAAAGAATACACGACACAATTGGCATGCGGTGTGTTTTCTATGTGAATGGAAAAGAGAGAGTCAGAATGTGTGTACCTTTTTCTCTAAATCTAGCTCTATTTATAGATACAAACCTATGAAGTTGTTAGTGAAGAGATGCCCCCATGATCTCGTCCTAGATATTCGGTTATTGAGTTGAGGTAGTTGTAACCATGTTCTTGTCGTTAGTATTGGCTGAGGAGGTGGATTGTTTTGGTCATAAATGGGCTTCTTTTCTAATTGGACCTATTTTCTACTATCCGTAACAGATGCCCCCAGCCCGGTTATCAAGGAGTCTTGGTGACCAGGATGTATCATGCATGTGTGTGGGATGCCCAGAATCTTCTAGAATGCTCCTTTGTTCATCCCAACACAATTCAATAACATTCCCTTTCAAGTGGTTCATCCCCTTGATTCTTATCGTAATGTTTTATGGGACCATAATGCCGGGACGACATGCCACAATGTCTCAAAGACCGGATTGAGATATCTTATTTCCTCCTGGAAAATTGGTTGATTATTTTGAGCGTAACCCTCCTTATCATGATAATATCTGGGCCGAGATGCTCGTACGATTGTCCGGGCTAGAAGCGTTATGTTCTCCTGCCAAAAGCATGAATAGTTATTGTGACAAATCGCCATTATGTCATGTCTGTAACTGCAGTCTGCACACTAATCCTGCCGCCGTTTCATTTTACGCTTTAATCATTACATTAAAGCCTCTTTCGTGTTTTGCCCCCAACTCTTGGGTTGTGCTTTACCTTCTTACCCCTCCTGATGTTTCATTTTTGCCAGCTATCCCTCGTGTCATTTCACACTGCCTGGCGGTTACACTCTTCCTCCTATATTTCAAATTTTCTCTCCAAAGGTCATTTCTTCCACCTACTGCCCATTACGAGCAAACTGCCTTTGTTTCCTTCTGGAAATTTCCTTGTGCATCTGTGCACTCTTCCTTTGATTGTCCATCATCCTCCATTGTCCAGTTCTTCAAGATTTTCTTCACACCAGGTATTTTTGTTTCTGTCACTTTTTTTTAAGTCGCACTTCTTTTCTTATTTATTCCGATCGCGCTTCCTTTACTCCACTCCTTTGAAACATCCTTATTTCTGGATTTTTGTTCTTGAGTTTCTCTTTTTAGATTTCCGGGTTTTTGTTTTCGAGTTGTGTCCTTCGTTCTTCAATTTTCCAGTCTCACCATCTTGTGATTCTTTCTTCTCCTATAATGAAACTCACTCATGAGGAAAAAGAACATTTACGAAAAACCATTACCCCCAAGGTTGGGTGGTAGTTCTTTGGTCTACCCCTTTCTGAGGAGGAAAGGGAAAAAGACCTTCTGCGCAACCATTCTGGTAAAACTAGGGTTTCTGCATCCGCCACCCAAAATACTAGTGTCCCTGAGCGTGGTGCCCCATCATTGCCTAAGTGGAATCATCCTCGATCCCACTCTAAGAATTCTTCAAATTCCAAGGGGGACTAATGTTCCCAATGTTAAAGGTTGTTTGGCTACTGGGCCAAAAGAATCTCAATCCGCCCTCGGGGGTTTTTCTCTTAATGTCCCCTTAGCATCCCTGGGTCCTTCGCCATCTTTGCCTTTCTTAGCCATAGATGAATCGCCTGAGATCCGGTATGACCTTTGCTTTGATTGTGTGTCTGAGAGTTATCACTTTGTGCGCCTCGGGTCTGATTCAATGGTTGACTCAATACTGGGATCATGTTGGCATAACCCTGTTCTTGTTCCCAAGTTCAGAAGCGCGCTTCGAATCGAGGCGTAATCCAGGGGTTATCTCCCCAGTCAGCCAACCCTGTCGAGGTCAACACTTTAACTCCTTCATCGACTCAGTCGCCCCATTTATCAACCTTAGGTATGTCTTACTAATTTTCTTCCCTTTTACATAGGTATATATGGATCCACCATCGTCAGAGGTTGCTGAATCCCAATCTGCCGGGTCTCACTCAAATTGTCCTCCCCTCTTGGCTTCCAAATTTCCCTGGGTGACTTATGAGGTGCTGAATATCCTATCTATCTTGCAGCCAGATGTTATTGCCGATATCCCGGTCGGCAACCAGGATGACTTTTCTATCCATGCACCAAAACCGAGCAAACCGATCTGCTCCGTTTGGGAAGGGACAAATTCTAACTTCTTTTTCTTCTACAAAGATGTAGTTACTAGATTAGGTATCCACTTTCCATTCTCCTCCTTTGAGATGGAGGTTTTAAACCACCTTCATATTGCCCCCTCGCAGCTTTACCCCAACAGTTGGGGATTTGTCAGGTCCTTCGAGTTGTTTTGTCAGGACTTCGGTATACCCTGAATCGTTCCCCTTTTCTTTTACTACTTTTGTGTTCATACTTGTAGGACGGGAAGAGAGCCTCCTAGCAGAAAGGGGTGGGTTTCTATCTGGGGTCGCTCAAACTGTAAGCTTTTACTGTATACACCGAGTCTTTTAAAAACTTCAAAAATAGATATTTTAAGGTTGCTGCCTAGCCCGGCAAGCAACCTTCTTTTTAACCGGTCCTAAATCGGAAGATGTGGAGTGGAAATTCCCCCTCTATTGGTCCCGCGACCATCATGAGCTCCCCCCAGTGTCTTACCGATTTACGTAGTCAGACTTATCGAACTCTGACTTCGTCTGTGTCCCGGATTTTGGAATATATGGAGGCCCATGGTTCGTCAGATGCTACTGCTTATATCCGCAATTTTCTTGTTGGGCTATCCTCGGATTCCAGTATGATGTGTCCAAATTACTGATAACATGCTTGTAGTGTTATTGCGGTCTAACTATTTATTTGCTTATTGCAGTTGACAATATGGGGCAACAGCCAAACCATAGCTCCAAGTCCAAGCAGGTGGTTATTGCTACCGATCTTGTGACGGTGCTTCCGCGGACGAATATTTCAAGGCCTAGTGCGACCAAGGCCAAAGCCCCTAAAGTGACTAAGGCCAAGCGGGGCCAACTCCCTTTTCTAGACGCTTTGGCTAAAAGGCAAAAGCACAAGGTTGGCCGTGGTCTTGATGAGGCAACCACAACTTCCGTTGAGGTCCCCATCTCAGCCCCGGTTTCTTCTGCTCCAGTCTCGGCCCCGATTTCCTCTGTTCCGACTCCGGCACCGGCTTCTTCTGTTCCCAAACTTCCTCCACCACCACCGGTTTCTGCTGCCCCTCTTCCTCCTGTCTCAGCCTCTCGGCAGGCATTGGGTAATCTCTGGGAGGAGGGGGTTACCGGTGATCTGTTTTGTATGGTCAAGGTCCTCGTCCGCTTCCATGACTCCAGCCGACTCATGGAAGAAGATTTTGTAGAGCTTGGCTAAATTGAAGAACATGCATTTATATGTGTGGCCCTGCTGCAAAGTTTGGCATTCCTGAAGGCCCGACATAGCAAGACCGTGGAGGAACTTGATGCCTCCCGGGAAGAGACCAAGAAGACTCATGAGGAGCTTCTCGTTGCCCAAAAGGAAACCAGGAATACTCATGATGAACTTCTCGCCGCCCAAGCTGCCAATGCCACCCTGCAGGAGACCAAAATCCGTTTGAATCTAGATCTAGAGAATGCGCTTCGTAGTGCTGAGCATGTTTTGTCCAACCGGGAAGCGCTGCGCAACAAGAACTCAATGTTGACTTCGCAGCTAAACGCGCTAAAGACTTTACTAGAGAAAGCAGATTCGAAGCGTGCAAAGGCGGAGTCGAGGGCGCGAGCAGCCGAGAAGGAGGCCGTTTCGATGGGGGACATGTTGGCGACGGCTGTTGAGGACTCCTTTAATAACACTCTGGAGCAGATTCGTTGCTTGAATCCAGAGGTTCAACTCAACACAGCTGGAATGCACTACCAAGCTTACGTGGATGATGGTAACTTGGTTTGTCTGTCTTTACTTGAAGATTCTGCGGTCCCCGTGAGTGTGGACCTAGCTTCGGGTGAAGAAGTAACGTCTATTTAGAACAATGTCTTGCATGTTCATCGTATATTCGTTTGGCTCCAACGACCAAGTATAATATTGCCCGAATTGGTAATCGGGGATTGAATATTGGATTTTGGATCCTAATTTTATAAAACCAGATTCCAACCCAAGCAACATGTTACATGAACCTTAATCGATGGATGTGATTCCTTCGAAATGCTAATCACTTATCCATGGCTAAATGATTATGTCGACCTGATCAAGGTCGAATTAACATATTGCTAGGTCAATATAACTCGTGCACGATATATATATATATATATATATATATATATATAACTTCCTCGTAATAAGGATTTTTATTGATATTCTTCGTAGGTAATTACATAAGTTCATGATCTCAATGATAGATTTACACGGGCATTACATTCCCGGCTTTCAAAATCAATTACTGAGAAACACATGAATAGAAAATTCAAATATTAGTCCGTGAAAGAGCTACGCGGGTTGGCATATCGGATCCTGGCTTATAAAATCAATTAAGGAGAATCACATGAGTGGAAATTTTAAATATTCATCCATAATCTCCATGAAAGATTTACATGGGTTAGCATATCGGACCCTGGCTTATAAAATCAATTAAAGAGAAACACATGGTCATTGCGGATAGGGACTTCTAGCTATAATAGATTTTTAACTTGTCAGCACTCCAAGTGCGCTTCACGTCCTTTCCTGCAAGGGTTTCTAGCAAGTACACTCCCTGCCCGAGGTTTTGCGTGACTCGGTATGGTCCTTCCCAGTTGGATGCTAGCTTCCCGTCCCAGGTATTCTTATTCCCAATATCAGCTCGACATAACACGAGGTCGCCTTTTTCAAAAGACCTCGACTTTACTCTTTTATCGAATTTGCGGGGTATTATACGTTTCATGTGGAGGTCTCAGTGATGTGTTGTAGTCCGGACTTCTTCTATCAGGTCTAGTTCAGCGGCTAACGCTGCGTTATTATTAGCCTCCCCCATATGAAATGCATGTTGTCTTTTCCACGATGATTGACCGATCTCCACGAGTATCATTGCTTCATAGCCATACGTCATCTTGAAAGGGGTCTCTTGCGTAGCTGTTTGGGTCGTGGATCTATGTCCCCACAAGACATAATAAAGCTGCTCAACCCAGTTTGGGTCGGCTTCATGCATCCATTTTTTCAGCCCATCTAGAATTTTTTGTTTACCGCTTCAGTCTGGCCGTTGGACTGCGGATGTTCTATAGATGAGAAGTGGTGCTTTATGTGAAACCCGGTCATCATTTCTTGGAACTTCTTATCTGTGAATTGTGTCCCGTTATCTGTGACAACTTCTGTCGGAATCCCAAATCTTGCTATTATGTTGTGCTCAAAAAACTTTTCAACCTGGGCCGAGGTGATGGTGGCTAAGGGCTCGGCCTCGATCCATTTCGTGAAGTAATTGATGGCTACTATTAGCCATTTCATTTGACCCTCCGTTGCCTTAAATGGTCCTAAAAGATCCATTCCCCACTTATAGAAAAGCCATGGTGTCGTGATCGTCGTTAACTCGGCTGGTGGGGACCATAGTATCTTTGCGTGCTTTTGGCAGCTGTCACACTTCTGTACATGTCTTGCTACGTCCGCCTTCATATCCGGCATGCAGGCTTTTAATGCTAAAGCTCTTACACCCATATGCTGACCGTTGATGCCTTCGTGTATCTCTGTAAGTAAGTACTCAGCTTGGTCTGGGTTTAGGCATAACAACATCGGAGTGTGGAGGCCTCTGTGGTATAATTCGCCATCAACTATTGTGTACATGGCAGCATCTCGAATTAGCTTCCTCGATTCTATTCCATCATCCGGTAGTATCCCCTGTTCTAGGTAATTGATGATAGGCTCCTCTAGTCCTCGGCCATCGAGATCACCATGAGGCGTTCAGTGGCTACCCGTGCCTTTCGTGCTTGCTAGTTTTGACAATATATCAGCTCGGGCATTTTCTTCCCTCGGGATATGGCCGATTATGACTTCGTCAAATTCTGCTATTATCTCCTTTACTTTAGCCAGATATTTAGCTAACAAAGGCCCCTTAGTTTGATATCTTCCTTCAATCTGCACTGAGACAAGCTATGAGTCGGTGAAAATGTTGACTTTCAGCGTCCCCTGCTCTCTGATCTGCTTCAGCCCGACGATCAATGCTTTGTATTCTTCTTGATTATTTGACGTCGGAAAATTAAGCTGTAATGAATGTTCGAGTGACACCCCCTCTGGATTTTCAATGATGATCCCGGCTCCGCTTCCTTTGGAATTGGACGAGCCGTCAACGTATAATTTCCAAACTGGATTCTCCTGCTGGTTAGAGAATGCCGGGGTTAGCTCTACTACGAACTCGGCTAAGGCTTGAGACTTGATGGCATGCTGGGCTTCATATTTAATATCAAACTCGGACAGTTGGATGACCCAATTCATCATCCTTCCAGCTAAATCCGGCTTGTGTAGTACTTGTCGGATAGGTTGATTTGTTCTGACAACGACGGTGTGGCTTTGGAAGTATGGCCAAAGCCTCTTCGCCGTTGTAAGGAGAGCAAAGGCCACTTTTTCGAGTTTCTGGTATCACAACTCCGAGTTCTTGGGAGCCCGGCTCACGTAATAGACCGGCGACTAAGACTTGCCAACTTCTCTGACTAAAGCGGCACTTATGGCTTCTTCTCCGACCGAGAGATATAAGATCAATGTTTCTCCGGGGACCTGGTTTTGAAAGAACTGGGGGAGAGGCCAAACATCTCTTAATCTCCTGAAAGGCCGCTTTGCATGCCGGGTTCCATCCCACGTTAGCCTCCTTTTTCAACAATTTGAAGAATGGAAGCGCTTTTTCTGCGGATTTTGGGAGAAATTGTGTTAAGGCGGTCATTCTTCGAGTCAGCTGTTGGACTTCTCGTTTGTTGGATGGGAACTGCATGTCCAAGACAGCCTTGCATTTATTTGGGTTTGCTTCTACTCCCTTGTGAGTAGGCATAAATCCTAGGAATTTCCCGGCCTCTACTCCAAAAGCACACTTCAATGGATTTAAGCGTATATTGTGATGCCTCAGTTTATGGAAAGTCTCTTCTAGATCCCGGATATGATCACCACTTGCAGCTGTTTTTGTGATCATGTCGTCAATCTAGACTTCAATATTACATCCAAGCTGGTCAGCGAAGACTTTGTTCACCATTCATTGATAAGTAGCCCCTACATTTTTCAAACCGAACGACATTATGTTGTAGCAGTAATTTACTTCAACACCCCGGAATGTCGTTTTTTCCTGATCATTCAGATACATGGGTATCAGATTATATCCGGAGTATGCGTCCATGAATGATAGCAGTTGGAAACCAGCGGAGTTGTCTACAAGCTGGTCGATACTCGACATTAGGTATGAGTCCTTGGGGCAAAATTTGTTTAAATCAGTGTAATCAACGCAGACTCGCCATTTCGCATTAGACTTTTTCACCATTACCACGTTGGAGAGCCACGTGGTGTATTGTATTTCTTTTATGAACCCCGCTTCCAAGAGCTCCTTGATGTGCTTCTGCAGGGCTTGTCTTCTTTCTGGGCCAAGGTTCCTATTCTTCTGCACCACTGGTTTGGAACCGGGGTACATAGCTAGTTTGTGGCAGCAGAAAGTAGGCTTTATTCCGGGGATCTCAGAAGCTTTCCAAGCAAATACATCTTGGTTTTCTCAGAGGCATTTGACTTTGGATTCTGGATCGTTCTACTTGCCTATCTTTGTGATCTGCTCTGGGCGACTTCCCGACTGGACATCTTCAAGCTCATCTACTGGTTCCGATCTCCATTCTTCAACATCTCGCATATCTAGCTCCACCAGGTTCACTGGATTCCAGAATGAACATTTCTCATGCATTTCAACCCAATCTCCTTGCCTTATCTGAGGTGGGGAGGAGGGACCACCTTCGCTTTCTCTTACTGCATTGTAATAACACTGCCTGGATTCCTTTTGATCTCCACATATGGTGATGACTTGCCCGTTGCTTCCAACCATCTTCATCTTCTGATGTTTGGTGGACATCAATATATCCCACTTATGAAGAGTCGGTCTGCCCAAGATGATATTGTATGGTGAAGAAAACTCGACGACGGTGAATGTGACTCTTTCTAACTTGAAACCCTCATTAGTTCCTAATGTGAGTCAGAGGTCAATGGAACCCTTGAGGCTGGTACATCCGCCATTAAAACCTATCAACATGGTCTTGCACGATTTCAAGTCTTCTGCATCCAAGTTCATTCTCTTGAACGCACTCCAAGAGATGATATTGGCTGAGCTACCGTTATCGACAAATATCCTTTTCACCCAGCAATTGGCTACCATCCCCGTTATCACCAGGCCGTCCTCATGACCGGGGACAACCCCTCTCATATCTTCTTCAGTAAAATAAATCAACGGGGGTGTGGTTTTCTTACTGCTCTCCTTCAACCTTGGTTGAGCTCCCACCGACATAACTTTTTTGAGGTATTTCCTTCGTTGACTAGCAGTGTCACCTCCTCCTCCCATAGCTCTTGAAATCACATTGCATTCAAATTCCGGTTCCAGGAAATCATCATCCTTCTTTTTCTTCTTTTCATTCTGGCTTTCACGCTGAGGGCCTTTTCATTTGCCTTGTTGCCCCTAGGTCTTGATAACATACTGCCTTAGTTTACCATCATGGATAAACTTCTCTATTGCATCACGAAGATCCCAACATTGGTCGGTCGTGTGACCCGGTCTGTTGTGGAATTCACAAAATCAAAAGTAATCCAGTCCCTCCTTCTTGAAAATTGGACGAGATCGATCTACCTTCTTCATGTCCGTTAGGGCGACTTCCCTCCATATCTGAGCCCGGGAAGTGTTCAACGGAGCGTATTTGTCGTACTTCGTTTCATATTTCCTTGGCCCGAAACCAGGTTCAGGAATATGTCCCGGATGTCGACTGGCATGAATATTCGCAAGATGTCAGCTGACCTGTGCATTTCCTTGGTGTATATTCCTTGATGGGGAAGGCTTTCTTCTAATCTCCTTGGGAGCCGAATTGGCGATCTCCATATGCTCCAGTTCCAAATACTTCTTTGACCTCATTCTAAAGCCATGAGGGATTTTACAAGATCTTTATAGATCGACTTAGATAAACAGGATGATCCATTGAGCCTGACATATATGAGATGTACGTGTACCTTCTCTTCCAAACCTTGGAGACTTGTAGGGCGGCTTCCTTGAAGTGATCCAAGTAGCTTTGCAAAGTTTCTCTGGGTTGTTGGTGTATCTTTCCCAGAGCGAACGCAGACTTAGGTTGTTTCTTGCTGGTCACAAAATTCAACAAGAACCTTTGTCCGAAATCTTTGAAATTTCGAATAAACCGACGTGGCAGAGTGTGAAACCATGTCTGGGCAGCTTTGGTTAAAGTGGTAACGAAAATTCTTGAGATAATCGGTTCATTAATCCCGCGAATGCACATCTGCATATCGAATTCGTCAATGTGTACCTGGGGATCCTGGCTCCAATCATATTTTGATAGAAATGATCCATCAAAGTCTTCTATAAACTGAGCATCTACTATTTCATCTATGAATGGACTGTTGTTCTGCTGACCCCGACGGTATTTTCTTCGGTAGATGCCACCTTCCATTCTAGGTCGGGGTATGATTTTCGCTACCGGGCTCTCTCCTGCGTTACGATCTGGGATCTTGGTTGGGGAGATGCGAAATCCTTGATCGTTGTGTGTCTGGGGACAAGACAATCCCCCTGGTTAGGAATGACTAATCGGTCCAAGGTTTCTTACCTCGGCATTGGGAACCGAGGTCGTCTGACAATGCCTTCCCGCTATAGGGTGATGTTGTCCCTGATTCTCTTCTTGTGCCGGATTTTCTATATTTCTAATCTGTTGTTCTATGTCTTGGATGCGACGGTTTTCATCATGTATCCATTTGGCACTGTGCTCGTCCAGTTGTGTAATCAGGTTCTGGACATCTTCCTGTCGTTGGAGTGCATATCATTTCTCTAGACTCTCAATTCGAGATAGAATTGAATCTAGAGCATTATGGATGAAGCGTTGCGTTGTCGCTGGCTCTGCCTCAGTAGCTGGTGGTGGATTGTTAAGCAAGTGCGATACTGGCAGAGCCGATACTGGCAAGGCCGGGGATGAAGCAGTGTCTGAAACAACATCTTCTGCTACTACATTCTTATGAATCATGTTTCTTGGTGGTTCGTCTCGTCCTTCCATTTGGTGGCTTCATGTATTGACCATTATGATTTTATGGGAATCGAAATTTATCGTTCCCACAGATGGCGCCAATGTTCCTGTTCGTGATGAACGGGAATGTCCAACAAGGGTTGTTGGGTGATTAATATAGGACCAAGCTCTCTCTTTCTGAGGATGTTTATGGTGAAGAAAACACCCCAGGGATGAAGATCATAGCAAAAAAAAATACACGACACAATTGGCGTGCAGTGTGTGCTCTGTGTGAATGGAAAAAAGAGAGTCAGAATGTGTACCTTTTTCTCTGAATGTAGCTCTCTATTTATAGATACAAACCTGTGAAATTGTTAGTGAAGAGGTGCCCCCACGATCTCGTTCGAGATATTCGATTACTGAGTTGAGGTAGTTGAAACCACGTTCTTGTCGTTAGTATTGGCTAAGGAGGTGGATTGACTTGGTCATAAATGGGCTTTCTTCTAATTGGACCTATTTTCTACTATCCGTAACAATTTGTTTTACATGTAGATTGGTGGCTACTATTAATGCTCTAAATCTGATTGCTAAAGAATGGATACTTAGGGAAAGTCCACTTGTTTTTTGGGATCTTGGTTTCTAAGGGAGTCCAACTTGAGCTTGATTTTGAAGCCCTTGATTTTAATCCTTTGAAGTGAAAAAGATATGTGTAACCCAAATACTTGACAATTGATCAATCAAACGAATAGTATACTTAAATAGAATTGGCAGGTGGATCAACTGCACTTTTAGAGAAGTCATCAAACATGCTGATAACCTTGGCAATCTAAGTATGTACCTATGTTGATCATTTCCTGCGGCATGAGATGCATAACTCCTATTATGGTAATTACGTTAACCACTTTGCTAGTTAATACTGTTATGAGAGATCTTGCTTTGGGTGTGTCTACTGTAATTCTTCGATCTTTTGAAATTTAATCTAGTTATCTTCAAATTAATATACTTTTTGGTGAGATTATGTATTATTTATTGTTTGAAATTTGAATTTATATCTGGAAATTGGGATTTATTCATTTCTTTTTGGTGAATTTCCACGTGCACATTGTATTTTATTCTCTTTCAAGTTTGGATTTATTTCTTTGAATTAGAAAAGAATCAAGTGAAGAGAATAAGGAATACAAGACCGAAATTTGGATTTCTTTTGGAATAGGGAAAACCAATTTATCCTAATTTTTAGAATTTTGTTTGTGGAAGATTTCAATGTCTACTTAAAGAAATGATGTTTGTTTCTGGTTCTACATACAAGTCGAGTAGATTTGCTGGGCTCAAATTATTAAGTGTTCTATTTCTGAGAAGACTGTTTATGCTATATTTACTTGTAGCACGTACACGGTGATGTGATGTCATGGGGATGAACATGGTTTCCAAATAAGGGGAAGATTATTGTTTATAATAGATTCTTGGTTCCTTCAACCTGACTTCCTCGACATGGATGTTATTAGCATCTCTGGTAATTCCATTTTCACTTTACTAGGTGCCCTTGATTGTTTGTTAATTAGCAAACTTGGATTGACACCACAGATTTATTTGATGTTGATAAATAAATTTGCATACTCTGTAGATCTTTTTTATGTTTCCCTTTTTTAACATGAATGTGGCCCTCGATCTAATACTGTAATTTTTTTTCTTATTTATTTTGGTAATATCTTGGATATTATATGATACATTTTTTTTTTAAATATTTTATTGTTGATAGTTTTTCAATTATTTTTATTTGAATGAATGACTTGTGTCATGCAAGGTTGTTATTCTACTTGTGCATGTAGAAATAGGTTGGATTCTTATTTGAGCTTGATTTTTTTGCTCTCTCTGTCATGCTGTGTTGCTCCCATAATAAAATACTATCTAAAGTGGGCAAAAAATTAAAAATAATACATTTTATATAAATAATTTGAAATTTGGTGCTGTTTTGAAAATAATTCAAAATCTGGGATAGTCAAACACGTCCAATTTGAACGTGTTTAAACACGCCTAAATTAGGCGTGTTTTCCCTAGTTGTGACACGTGTCATGTATGCACGGTGTGGCAAAATTAAATAAATAATACAAAAAAATAAAAATTTAAGAAAATGGGGCAGTTTTCAAACTATTTCAAAAAATGGGGCAGTCCAACACGCCTAAAATAGGCGTGTTTAAACACGCCCAATTTAGGCGTGTTTAAACACGCCTATTTTAGGCGTGTTGTTGTCCCTTGGCTTCTATAAAAGCTGGCCCTTGATAGCTTGTACATGCATTGGTTTGAAGTAGTGATATTTGGTTAGATTCATTGCTTGTGGTTTGGTTCTAGTTTAAGCGTTTTCCAAATATGAGTTCAGGTAGTCAGAGTGTTGATGTTATGTTATTTTTTAATGGAAGAAAAGTCAGAGGGTGACATGGTGTTATTTTTGAAGGGAACAATAGGTCGACACGTATCAGTCGAAGATCAACGCTTAGTGAATTACATGAGAAGATACGCAGGAAATTAGGTTTAAACGACAACCAACGTATCAGTTTGGTGACGACAAGATTATGGCAACACGATCATTACACGGGGAGCGAACTGGTGGATGATGAAGATGTAGAAGTTATAGTCGACAGATTTTTGAAGCAGTCAAGGAATGAAATGTTAGAATTGTACGTCGATTACGTCGCAGTGGAGGATGATGTTTTACCGTTACCCATGAGGTCAGCGGCTTTTCCTTCTGTAAATAATGAAGCATCATATGCTGCTCCAGCTGGAAACGTGTCTGAGGAAGTTGAACATGACCCAACTTGGGTTATGGACGAGGATGATGATGACGATGATGATGAAGATATCGCGATGGAAGATCGTCTTCTTGAGGAGGATGCTAGTGCGTGCGAAAATGACGAGGATGCTGATGTGCATGCGATTCAATTCGAAGAAGACACTGGTGTGGGGTCCTCTCAAAGGCGTCATCATGCGAATGTTGGATCTAATCAAGTAGAAGAACCTGTTGAAGGTATGTTACACTGCTTTAATCAACGAAACTGTAGTGATTTATGTTTTATGGTTAGGGTTTATGTTGCTTATAATAATTGTTTAGGGTATTGGGTTTGGTTTCTGGTTTAGGGGTTACGGCGTATGCTGGATGGTTAAGGTTTTATGTTCTGTGGTGTTGTGTTAATGCTGCTTAGGTTGAGATTAGGGGTTTATGGTGTTAAGAAAATGGTTTAATGTTTACGGTTTAGGGTTAGGGTTTAGGGATTAGGCAGTATACCATTTGGTTTAGGTTTATGATTTAGTGATGATGTTGGTAACCAATTTAGTGATGATGATTTAGGGTTGCCTTTGATTGTTTTGGCTGCATGATCGTACAAACATACTCATTTTGAATATGTTTTTATTGGATTGGGATACACAATTTGAAAATTCTTTAATCGGGGTTTTATGCTTGCCTTCCTGA
>PYAF01002539.1:121060-138293 GCA_007407185.1 Glycine tomentella
ACTAAACCCTACACCGTTAACCTAATCCTACAGTTAATGATTAACCTAAAGCCTTAAACACATTAACCCAACCACTAAACCCAAAACCCTATACCCAACCACTAAAACCTTACTATTAACATAATCCTACAGTTAACCATTATCCTATAACACTAATACATAAACCCTAAACCGTTACCCAAACCCGCTAACATTAACCCTAAACCCTAAACCAAATCCCCTAGCTGTAAACCATTAACCTAACCAACATCAACCCTAAATCCTAAATCCTACACCATACTACCTACCACATAAACACAAACACAATAAACCCTAAACCCTAAAGCCTAAATCATAACCCGTAACCCATAAACCGTTAATCCTAAACCCTTAACCCTAAACCCAAGAATCATCAAAACCAAAACCTAACTATTATCTATAAACATATAATCTAAATTCCTAACACTAACATTAACGAATCTAATAATTTTTTTCATAATATGTATGAACTTAACAATTTTCTACTGACCTAACATATACGTCATTAACTAGCATGTGCACCCTAGTAATTTTCTAAAATTATATAATGTACCGCGCTAACAATTCAATAATAAAAAATAATCAATTATAAAATGCGCTTACTTGTTGACATGGCTTCGCCGCAAAAACAATCTACCCAAACTCCTTAGCGCATCAAGCTACTTTTTCACCCAAGGTTTGAAAAGTTACAAATGAGGTAAAAGTGAATTTTGGCCATTTAAATAGTTAATGGGGGACAGCAACACGCCTAAAATAGGCGTGTTTAAACACGCCTAAATTGGACGTGTTTAAACACACCTATTTTAGGCGTGTTGGACTGCCCCATTTTTTGAAATAGTTTGAAAACTGCCCCATTTTCTTAAATTTTTATTTTTTTGTATTATTTATTTAATTTTGCCTGCACGGTGTATATAAACTTCGAACGGTCATAACTTTTGATAGGAATGTCCGATTGAAGCGTACTTTATGTCAACACGCTTGAAATTGAGAGAGCAAGCCTTGGGCCAAAGGGGATTTGGTCAACTATTTTTTCCAAAAAAATGCCTCTAAGTACCTCAAAATTAGGATTTAATCTTCAATCATCCAAAAATTTCTTTGTTTTTATACTTTTTTAATTATTTAATTAGTTAATTTAATACTATTTTTTATTTTTTAATTACTTCTCTTAATTTCGAGCTTTTTGACATATTGTACACCTCGATCAGGTATTTCTATCAAAAGTTAAACCATTCGAAGGACATCTCGAAAAGTTAGCCAATTTTGATATGATCCAAAAAAAGGAAAATACTCAAGAAAATTTATAGTTGAACAGATGAAACATCAACTTGAGTTCTTTTCAAGATATTATACACTTACAAGTAGTATAGTGAGAAATTGAACTTATAAGTGTTAACTTTACACAATTGCTTAAATAACATTTCATTCTCTCATGATATCCCAGTGAGTATAATATTTCTTCATACATTTAAAACAAAATTATATTAAAAATTAGTTATATCAAAAATCCAGAATATATTAAATAAAATAATATAAAATTAAAAAAATATACTAAATAAAACAATATTAAAAAGAGTAAAGAATAGCATATCTATGATTAAGATCGGTCTAAAAATACTTTAAAATTAGATAAAAATAACAATTAATAACATTAAATGATATTTTACGTCAAAAATTAAAACACGCCCAATTTTCGTCTTTATTTCAGTCGTTAACAGTTTTTTCGACAGAATATTGTGGTCGCAAACATAAAAAAATAAAAAACTACAATATTCTGTCGCAAAAAGTGTTAGCGACCGAATTAGCGACCGAATTAGCGACCGAATTAGTAAAGCTCAAACTGGATGTGTTTGATTGCCGCAGATTTCAAAATATTTTCAAAACAACCCCAAATTTCAAATTATTTATTAAAAAGTATTATTTTTATTTTTTCCCATCTAAAGTGTACTATGAAGTAAGAATTCATATTCATATACAAAATAAATGAATGAATGGTCAAATAGATGCTTAGACAACATCAGATATGACAGTATTTCAATTTGTGAACTATGATTGAACAAAGTCCATGCTAGAGGATATATATATGTGGGGGGGGGGGGGGGGGGGGGGGGGGGGGGGGGGGGGGGGGGGGGGGGGGGGGGGGGGGGGGGGGGGGTGTGGGTGTGTGTGTGAGGGGGGGAGAATAAGGCTCAAATTAAATATATGACCTTGACTACGTTTTAGTTGAAGTTTTCAATTTCTATTTTTCTTTTGTCAATGGTTTCTGAACTTGTAATCATAAATTAGTCAGCTAATTTCATTTGTGGTCCTTACAAAAAATCTAAGAACAAGTAGATTTGATATAAAGAAAACCCAATATATCTACTGCACTGGGATTAAGACCCTGAACTCATTTAGTCCATTGACTGAAATGCAGTTTGGTTTTGCCCAAATGTTTTTCAACAAGCTGGTGAGGGGATGTTAGACAATGAAAACCATGGAGGAGCATAAACACATCCCATTTCCTAATCTCAGCACCCTCTACAACCACACTTTCTGGCACCCATCTTTATGGCATTCCTAACCTACAAACGTACATAGAAACTCATCATCTCCACCATCACAAGCCAAACCAGGGTTGACAAGCCAAGCTAACAACCATGATTCACCAAGCTCACCATTATTGAGCCTTCACTGCAAGGTATACTACAGCCAAGAACCTTTTTCAACCAACAAACCAAATATCCGAATTTTGTGTTTGTTTCTTAATAGTTTTTTCTTCATTTTTGCTCTCTGATAAAACAAAAAAAAATTGTTTTTGGTCCTTGTCCCTTTTTTAGTCCATGATAAATTAGCGAATTTGATGATCTTTCTGGATTTTTTTTTATTTGTTATTAGTCCCTTTGAAAAATATCAATAACAAATGCAAAAAATTATCATGGAGCAAACACAAAATTCGTTAATTTATCATAGACTAAAAAACTATGCCAAGGGTAAATAAAAAATTGGTGTTTTTTTAGGGACTCAATACAAAAAAATATATCAGAAAACAAATATAAAATTTAGATATTTATTAGGAATTAAAAACATTTAGCTTAAAAAAAAAATAAAAACCAGCCCATACCGGGGGGAAGAGGTTGGTCATATGTAGCAGAGACACATTAGCCTCCTTCAAAAATGAGGACTAGCGTATAGTAGTGTCATACATAGAACCTAGTAACAAATGGAGAATCTTGTTTTTCATAATGGATTCATTATGAAGAAGATAACAATTTATCTCTTTTATGATTAAGCAATTGGCAAAAGAGAGTATTATCATCTGATAAGAATGTTATTGTTTATGGTGGCAATGAAAATATATTGGCAGTTGGGTGGCTCTCTCTTCAAGTGGAATCCATGACGTCAAAAATAAGGTGTTATTTATGTTGTGTAAAATTTGTCTAAGTTATAGAACTTATATAATTTTGATATAATTCATTTCGAAGATGGTAGAAGACTATGCTAAAGGATAGTCAATGAGTGAAATAAAATTCGAGAAGTTAAGTGTTGTTTTCAAAGACATTTGTTTTGATAAAAGTAACATTTTCGACTATTATATTAAAGCACGTGAAATTTAAAAGTGGTCAAACGTAATACCATTTCAAATTTCAAAAATATTAGTTGAAGTAGTTAACAAAAGAATTTATATGAAGTCATCAAATGACATTAGATCTGTGTATTTTGGAAGACGCACTACTACAAAATAGTGATATAACATCGCCTAGTTAACATAGGTTTTATAAAAAACCGATGTTAACAAAATAACTTAACATCGATTTTTTTTATAAAACGATGTTAACCTTACTTCGTTAACATCAGTTTTTTTATAAAATCGATGTTGTTGAAAACAATAGGAATACCCACAATAACCAAGAGGGGGGTGAATTGGTTTAAACTTGGTCTTTTAAAATTATTTATAAAATCAAAGTCAAAGGATCTTAATCACTTTTAAACCAAGAATGTTTTTAATCAATCAAATTACTAAGCACAAGAAACCAATAGCTCAAAACAGAACTTGTTGAGTAATGATAACAACACCAAGAACAAATGAACAAGATTACTTGTAGAGATAGAGATAAAGAAAATCAACACAAGCAATTTATATTGATTCACTTCTCAAGAGAAGCTACATCCGGTTTCTTCTAATCAACACTAGATTAGAGTTCCACTATTATAAAATTATGTTCTTACAAGCTTTACAACAATCCTTCTTTATTAACCCTAGATAAAGAATAGAAATCTAAAACCATATTAGACTCCTAATGATTAAGAACAAGAGAACACTACTTTATTCTTCCGTAGAGAACACTACTCTAAAACAAGCTTCAAAGAACTCTTTACAATAGCATCAAATAATAGAAATTACAAAAAACTAAATTACAATCAAAGATTATGGAGAGAAACAACCTGATGATCCAACGAATATGAATGCATATGAGTTACCAATCATAGTTGAATTGTAGAAACAAAATTTCAGAACATGCTCTCCATTACTCTTTTAAAATCTCTTGCCCAAGAAATCATTCAATACCCATGAAGATTAAAGAGTGGGACAAGAAGTAAGTAAACCCAAAAAATCACTTTCTAACTCTTAGAAGGCTTGTGTATATTCAGAAAATTCGAAGTGTTCAAGTTATTTATCAAGCCAAGCCTTCCTTCTATTTATAACATATTTTTGTAACAAACTATAATCGATTACACGCGCCAAATAATCGATTAAAACACATTAAGTAATCGTGTCCCTTAATTGATTAAAGTATTCAAGCCTCTATTCTGGGTTTCACAACGAACAAGATAATCAATTAAACCGAGCTGTAATGGATTACAACAGTGAAGTTTTATATTTGAAGCCTCTTGTGTAATCGATTACAATATCTGGTAATTGATTAAGGCAGTGAAGGTTCTTTAAGAAACAAGCCTATGTAATCAATTACAATGTTTGGTAATCGATTAAATTAGTGAAAGCATGATTTTCAAGATAGTTTGTGTAATCGATTACTATAAATGGTAATCGATTAAAACAACAATGTATTACTTTTGATTTACACTATGTAATCGATTACAAATATTTGGTAATCGATTAATATATTCATTAAAGCTTTTCCAGTTTTAAACATGAACCAAATACTCGATTAATCCGTGGTGCAATCGATTAAAATGTTCATCAAAGCTTTTCCAGTTTTAAACATGAACTAAATAATCGATTAATCTTCTATGTAATCGATTAAAACAGTGAAATTACATTTTTCCGAAAACATTACCCATTTAGTTCTTTTTCGAAATAGCTTTGATTCTTTGATGAAAACACTTAAGCATGTAAACGATTATATGCATGCAAATGCAAGGATCAATAGATTGACTTCTCATACACTTCATTTTGGATTTCAATCTTTAAGGCATGTGAAAAGCTCAAAACATTCTTCTAAGTCAAAAGCTTCATTCTTCTTGTTGTTCCCCCTAAATCCATCAGTTGTGTCTTTTACTAATTTTTTTTTACCATTTAGGGTTTATTCGGATGCCTATGCCTACCCTCGATTGGTCTCGCTCGTGCTCGCACCTCTGACTTTCTATTTCGTATTCGCGCCTCACAATTTTGCAGGCACAAAATTCTTTACGATGTTCCCAACATCTGGCAAATTCCTTTGCTTTATGTTTATGTTTGTTTCTTGTGGCTTTAGCTCTTACATTCTTACATTAATATGCTATTGAGGTCAGTTTCTTATTTTTCGCTTGTATGTATCTGATATTTTGTAGTTTCTGTCACGATTTCAATTTATTGGGAGGTTAATTAATTGTTGCCATGTGTTTCAGACAGGAAGCTACCCAAAGCTCACCACAGTAAGGTTAATTAATGTTGACTATTGACACAGGTTCTTTCTATCCTTTTTGTTTGTTTTTTCAATTTTCGTTGTTCTAGTTGTATAATAATCAAAATTAAAAAAAATAACATTTTAGGTGATTGAATGCTGAATCCTAATTTTCACCTAGTTAGAGGTGTTTTATGGGGAAAAAAATAGTTGACCAAATCCCCTTTTGGGATTTTCCTAGGGCTTCTTCTCTGAATTTTGAGTATTTTGACATATTGTACGCCTCAATCAGACATTTCTATCAAAAGTTATGACCATTTGAAGTTTATATGTTCAACATCAAGGCCTTTAACACCACTTATTTGCTTTTCCTTCTATTAATTCTTGTTCTCTTCACTTTCTAGGTTCCTAGCCCAGAAATTGCATTGGCAATGGCACATGCTTCTCCAATGGAATATGTTAATGTAAAACTGGCTATGCAATTCATGAAAGTTCCTAGTTTATATAGGTTATTTTCCTGCTTAATGTCACAATATTGATATAGTGTGGATTCTCTGAGTTCACTGGTCTTTTTAGTTTATTTCTGGATTTGAGATTGAGATAATTTAATAGAGACATGCTTCTTTGATTGGCTCATTGTGATTGCTCCCCATTTTTTTGGATTTTCTTCACTCGACTAAAATTGTAAGAGCTAATTGTTTAATTTTACATATGTCATAATATATTTAGTTTTCGTAGTTTATTTTTATAGCTTTTGGTGGAGTTTGGGTAACCTTTTAAATAAGGGTCAGAACCAATCAAAAGAATAGGTCATATTTTTTTTATAAAAAATAACATTCCACATCGGTTATCTAGTAAACGATGTAAAAAGTGACCATACAAGATCAGTTTTTTTAAACAACTGATATAAGTATCATTCCACATCAATTTTTAAAATAACCAATGTAGAAAGTCCCTTTTCTACATCAATTTTTTGGAAAAACAAATGTTGTGCTTCACAACATCGATTTTTGTAAAAATCGATGTTGATATGCATAATACAACATCGGTTTTTACAAAAATCGATGTTGATTTTACATATTTTACATTTTTTTATTAATTTCTTAGTTGGCGACATTGGTTTTCTTAAGAAAACCGATGTTGTGTAGTTATGTTAACATCGGTTTTTGAAAACCGATGTTAACGTTGATACTTTCATCATCAGTGGTTTCAAAATCGGTTAAAAATCGATGTTGAAAGTCCAAAATAATTGATGGGGAAAGCAATTTTCTAGTAGTGGAAGTCATATTGTATTGTTCAATTACATATAGCATGATTCGGACACCACCAAACAAAATCCATATCAAGCTATCTGGAACATTTATAAAAAAATATTAAAAAAATGGAAAATATTCATGGTCCAATTACGGATAGCTTGATTCAAATACAACAAAACACAATCCGGACCAAGCTATCTGAGTATATTATAGAAACTAAAAATAAAAAGAGAAAAGGACAAAAGATACAACTTACTTGGAAAAAATGTCGAAGGTGCGAACGATCATTAACTCACGAACCACCACAAGAAAAAGGAAATGCATGAAGCCAATGGAGGTGCAGGGTTACGGGACGAGGAGGAGGGGGTTAGATGAGGTGATTGTGGTGAGGGCATATTTGTCTGTTTGCTTATTTTTCAAATAATGGGAAGTGCAGGAAGTAAGAGCGGGTGCAGGAAGCAAAGCTCTAATTTCTTAATACAAAATAAAACTGTGGTGAGGGCATATTTGTCTGTTTGCTTATTTTTCAAATAATGGGAAGTGCAGGAAGTAAGAGCGGGTGCAGGAAGCAAAGCTCTAATTTCTTAATACAAAATAAAACGATGGAAAGACTCAATTTTCAGCAAAATTAAATAAATAATTCGAAAAAGGGGGCAGTTTGGAAAATATTTAAGAAAATGGTGCTGCCAAACATGCCTAAAATAGGCGTGTTTAACATGCCTATGTTAGGCGTGTTTGGGTGAGTCCCATGTATAAAGCCCCAAAAAATTTACCTTTTTACCATTTGTGACTTTTCAACCTTGGGTGAAAAAGTTTGGCTTAGTTCGCTAGGGAGTTTGGGTAGATTGTTCCGGCAGCGAAGCTCTGCCAACAAGAAAGTGGATTTTATAATTGATCATTTTTTTATTATTGAATTGTTAGCGCGGTACATTATATGTTCTTAGAAAATTACTAGGGTGCACATGTTAGTTAATGACGTACATGTTAGGTCTGTAGAAAATTGTTAAGTTCATAGATGTTAGGAATAAAATTATTAGGTTCGTTAATGTTAGTGTTAGGAATTTAGATGATAGGTTTATAGATGATGGTTAGGTTTGTTTTATGTTGTAGTTTTCATGATTGTTAGGTTTAAGGTTAAGGGTTTAGGACTAAGGGATTATGGGTTATGGGTTATGGGTTAGGGTTTAGGGTTTAGGACTTAGGGTTTATGGGTAAGGGTGTAGTGTTTAGGGTTTAGGGGGTATGGATAATGGGTTACGGATTATGGTTTAGGGTTTATGATTTAGGGTTTATGTGTTAGGGAGTATGGTGTATGGTTTAGGGTTTAGGGTTGAGGGTTTAGGGTTGATGTTGGTTAGATTAATGGTTTAGGGTTAGGGGGTTTGGTTTAGGGGTTTAGGGTTAATGGTTAGCGTGTTTGGGTAATGGTTTAGGGTTTATGGGTTTAGGGTTTTGGGATAATGATTAACTGTTGGATTAGGTTATTGGTTTAGGATTTAGTGGGTTCGGTTAAGGGGTTTAAGGCTTTGGGTTAATGATTAACTGTTGGATTAGATTAATGGTTTAGGGTTTAGGGGGATAAGGTTTATGTGTTTAGGGTTTTGGGTTAATGATTAACTGTTGGATTAGGTTAATGGTTTAGGGTTAGGTGGGTTCAGTTTAGGGGTTTAGGGCTTTAGGTTAATGATTAACTGTTGGATTAGGTTAATGGTTTGGGGTTTAGGGGGTTCGGGTTAGGGTTAGGGTTTAGGGGTTTAGGGCTAAGGGGTAGTGTGTTTGGATAATTGGTTAGGGTTGATGGTTTTAGTGTTTATGGTTTAGGGTTTATGGTTAATGATTTACTGTTGATGTTGGTTAGGTTGATGGGGCAGGCATAGTAGTCCTTGCCATAGCGTGATTTGATTCCGCAAGAGCCATGGCCACAATGGCACTGTATGTTCCTGTTGGAGGGAATAGTGGAATCTTTTCTAGTTGAGAAAGGTTTGGTTTTGGGAGATTTGGAAGGACAACAATAAGACCAATGTCCTCACTGATCACACGTTTTCTTTCTTGTTCTATTTTGCTTCTTCTCTGTGTATATGATGATGGACTTGACACAAGTGGAAACAATGTACGTCAAGGCTCTTGCTTTTAGAATGTTTTAGTATTAATAGAAGTGTACTATGAATATCAGAGGGCTGATGTTGCATCTCATAAATCAAATTTAAAATTTGAGCCGTCTCAACGACACTTTTGCAAAGAGGGTCTTGTCTCTCTTCCATGATTTGTGTTTCATAAATCTCTGTTTGTTGGAAAAGTGTAGAGAAGAGTTTTTATTTTTGTGTACATTTCTCTTGTGGAAAAGATCTAGAGAGAAAAATAAAATATTTGATAGTTATGTACATTAGGTTTTATTAATTTAATATGATAATTATTTGTAATGTTTTTGTCAACCGAAGTCAAAGTTTGTTTAACTTTAGTTTTTATTTATTTATATTAAGATAGTTGTTAGATGGCTGACTCATCTTCGAGTGATTCTTTGCGCTCTGGATCCGATCATGAGGGTGAGCCCATGGATCCGACGACACATGTCATCCCTACCCTGTATAAGTGTGGTGTTCTGCGTAGGCAGACTTAACGGACCCATGTTTCACAAGCTGTGTGGAACGAGGACAAAGCTCGCCTGCTGAAGACTCGACGTGGTAAAGCGACGGGGGGGCCACACCACGACGATATACTAGGGTTGTTCATCAACCGATCCAAACCAATGCAAACCGCGGTGACCGAACCGAAAAATCGAAAACCGAAATAACCGAAAATCAAAAAATCGAAAACAAAAAAAAAAAACCAAAAAATTTCACCGGATTGGATTGGTTTTCGGATTGGCCAGTGAAAACCGATCCAATCCAAACCGATCCAATTGTAAATCATCCCTTACCCTTTATCTACTTGGGCCTATTCCCCATCATAGCCCAAAAACCAAAAATCAAATACATTGCTCTTTATTTTGTCCAATGAACGTGTTTGTCTAATAAAAATTAGAAAATGATGTTTATTTTTGTCCAATGAATGCGTGTTTATGTTAGATACTCCTTATTTTGATAAAAATAAGTCTCATAAGTTTTATTTTTAGACTTTTTAAAAATCGAAAACCGATCCAATCCAAACCGAAAAAAATTGGATTGGATTGGATCAGATTTGAAAAAAATTTCAAACCGACTGGATGATCAAATAACCAAACCGAAGGAATTAGATCGGATGATTTTTTGCTTCAAAACCGATCCAATCCAGACCACGAACACCCCTACGATATACCTGACATCGTCGGTGATATGTTAGGACGTGCCGGCTTTCTACATGTCGCACGCATGCGACATATTCAGGTATGTAAGTTGGAAATTAGTTTAGTAAAGCACATTTTTTTAACATTAATGCATATAAATTGATTTGTTTTTTTTTTTTAAGATTGATCCTGCGCTGATTAGTGCTCTAGTTGAGCAGTGGAGACCAGAGATCCATACATTCCACATGACGCAAGGCAAAATGACGATCACGTTGGAAGACGTGGCGGGTATTTTGGGGTTGCCCACCGAGGGCAAAGTCGTCACAGGGGTCACGATCGCGGATTGGGAGACCGTCATTAAGGATGTATTCGGTCATGAAGCTGGTGTAGACACTGAGCTTAAAGGCAGATATTTGCTGATGTCTTTTTTTGATAGACACTTTGCGCATTGGGGTCAGGTTCATAACATTTGGTCGATGTGTCGCGATTTACTAAGGCCCACATTACACATCTTATTGGATCATGGCTGTTGTGCGACAGATCCGGGAGGAGCATGGTCGCGGCCCGTTACGTCCCATTGCTTGCTGGGGACTTCGACAACATTGGATCATATAGCTGGGGATCTGTGGTCCTTGCACATTTGTTTAGACAAATGTGCGAGTGCACAGATCCAAGCAGAAGTGACATTGGTGGGTGTCGCAGGTTCGCCCCCATTGCTCCAGCCATTCCGCTTCCCACTCACCCGGAGTGGCATTTCGGACACCGGTATGTTTTAGTATATTTTTTTAAACAATTTGTGTAATTTAGTCTTATAGTATTCTAATGGCAATTATTTTGAATTAAGGTTTAACGCTTTAGGCCAGTTTCGAGCACACGAGCTTCTCTGGTATAGGATGAGATTGGAATCTCTCAGTCGGGATGAGATACGTTTAGTTATTTGTAAGTGTTCATTACTGTGCTTTCATGGTCCATGTCTTTATTTCATTGTATGATTATGCATTATGACTTTCTTGGTGCTTTTGAGCAGGAGCGACAGTTGTGGATGGCAACTACTCCTGTTATATGCTTCCACACCGTGGAGTATTCACAGCCTGACAGATGCATGCGCCAATTCGGGAAGGATCAGCCAATCCCACTAGGCCAAGGAAGCTTAGGGGTGTGCATGACCTTTCTTTGCGTGGTAAATGCGAAGACAATTGGGTCCGTAAGCTTAGACCATTTATTAGATAGTGGGAGGTTCGGGACCAGCACATCGACCTTCCCCCTCTGGTTCAGGGGTTGATGTCACCAAACCATGAGTACATGGTTTGGTACAGGGAAAATGGGAAGCGGCACATATCGAAGATGGCTGCCAAGACTAGCCATGGTGTAAGTTTTGTTTCAATTTATCATTTGCTATTTATGTTTATTATGATAAACACATGATTAACACTAATGTTTATTTCTTAATTTATAGATTGATGGGCTGGAGATGCTCTACTTCGCCCTTAGTCATGATCAGTGGCCGGGTTACAGTCGTAAGTGGGCGCAGCAAGAAGTAGGGCGCATAATTTCTATATTCAAAGAGAGTTGTCGCCTGGAGGAGGCAGGGCCACATGCACCAGACACCCAGCTTCAGGATGAGCCATAAGTGTCTGTTGTCGTTGCCGTCGAAGACAGGAGGGGCAGGGGCTAGAGCGTAGACGGCAATCGATGCATCCTATTTCTTAGCCCATTGTTGCTGTCAGGCCTCGTACTTCTGGTTATTTTAAACCTCCACATGTAGCATCGCCATACGACAACCAGTCCATATATTACGAGTCTCATCAGCAGGGTGACATTGTCTACGGGGGCACCAGTTCACAGAGTCATATGCCTCCATTCCCCAACTCCCAGCCTGTATATGTGGCAACAGCAATGGCGATGGCATCAGCGGATATTGGGACAAGTGGTTCAGTAGCTCATGATCAGTGGCCGGGTCCCGACATTGACGACCTACTCTCGTAGTTTGATTATTCTGCTGAAGGTTGTTGGCCATCAGGTTTACCGTTACCCACCATAGATGATCACCCTCCGCAGCCCTCATATTCACAGCAGGGCACTACATGTTCAGCTTCCTATGAAGACCCGTATGTGGAAGGCCCTTCCCAGGCATACCCGCCTCAGCCAAAGCATGCTCAGCCTGAACCGCCTCAGCCAGACCCTACTCAGGCAGACCCTTCCCTGTTACCTCATAGACAAAAGCAACTTGATCGTATGGCCCGTCATTATCAGTGGCCACCTTCGTCTTAGTTTTTTCGCCATTTGTAGTTTTTTAATTCAATTTGTAATACTTTTAATGTCTTCATTTACTTTTGTTTTTAAATTTGTTTAATGAATAACGTTCTGAAAAACATTACTTGATATCATAGGCAACAATCCAATCGACAAATAACATTATTGCATAACATAACATAACATAACTGACATTTTAAAATACAACGACAATTGAACATAACCAAACTTGATAAGCACTGCTTAACACATTCAATCATTATATTGAATATTATGACCATGTGTCATTGCATTTAGGTAACTGGTTTCGTAAAAATAGCTAAAATCTCTATTGGACCATAATGTTTCCAATAGTTGGATTCGGCTAACAACTTAAACACGTCTTCATCACTTGTCAACTCTATGATGTGATATTCGATTGTGTTGTTTGAATATTTTGCATGGCCTGACTGTCGGAAAAACAACTTACTGACTAATTGTGAGTTTTGAATGCCATAAGGGGGAACCCCAACAGGCGCAACTTGCTTTATGACATCCTTTAGTGTTTCAATGTTGCATCCTGAAGGAATTTCAAACCTTATTGGGTTTGTTCCAGTGAAGGAATAACCCAAAAAAATTTCTTGTCGTGGTATGTTCCACTTGCCGTTGTAATATAGCATTGCATCATGTGTAGGGACAATGGTGGATTGAAGTAGGTTCAGTATACCGTCGAGTGTTCTAGTGATGGTGCATAATATTTCTATAGGGCCAACACTTGACATCTGGTCGTTGCACATTAACATTGTGCAAACATCATCATCACTTGTGAGTTTTAAAGAATGAAAGAAATATTGCTGACCTGCATGTATGGATGGTTGTCGGTAATAGATTTCATCAAGAAAGTGGTCACAATGAAGTTGAAGGATGTTGTGCATCCTGCTCTTGATTGTCTGCAAATAACAGTCATTAGGCACTCGCATTGGTTTTGGAGATGGGCATTTAAAAGAAACGCCTGTTTCGTTGTGTTTCACTGATCCATTTGGAAAAATGAATGCTAATTTTGAGTTACAAATGTTCTGACTACTTGTTTCTCCTAAGAATGTCATAGTATTCAAATTCAATGTCGAATCCGGAGGCATGTTGTCTGGGAGTGGGAGCGTTTGCCTTAAATAGAGGTGACTGACGCCCTATTTCGGCGTGACGTAACACGCCGTTTGAAGGTGTGTTAAGTCACGTCCTATTTGTGGGGCGTGTTAAATCACGCCCTATTTTGGGGTGTTCAGTCACACCGTACTTGTAGGACGTGTTAAGTCACGCCCTATTTCGGGGTGTTCAGTCACACCGTATTCAGGCATGTTCAGTCATGCCATTATGGTTTGGACTTTCAGTGTAGGGCTATAATTAGGGTAAGGGTAAGGGGCCATTGTGCCATCATGATGCCATGCCATGTCTTCATTATGTACAAATGTTGGTGGACCGAACACCTGTTTTTTATGTTGTTGATTAATAAAAAAAAGGTTGACTTAATAAATTACGGTTAGTGTTTATGGTATAGACTTTCGGTCTAGTGTCTAGAAGTAGGGAAAGGGAAATGGTACGAAATTAGGGTTTAGGTAAAATTTAAAGTAATATCACGTCTCATAACGAAATAAAAGGGTTACACATGTCTTTATAAATAAAATACATTAACATCACATTAATTAAGAATACATAATTTCAAATTCATGAAACACCACCACGAGTAGGACAATTCCTCCGATTATGTCTAACCTGCTTGCAAATTCCGCATCTGACGTGCCTTCACTACTACAAAATAGGCATTCAAGGTCGGTTATTTGGACCATACAAAATCGATTTCCGAACCGACCTTGTCTCCGACGACATTAAATAGGTAAGCATACAACGTCGATTTTTTAATGACCGACTCTGAAAATTTTATAATTTTTTTATAAAAAAAAAAAAAACAATCGTCTTATCTAAGTCGGTTATTTCAAAAAACCGACTTAGAAAGCTAAAATACAAAGTCGGTTATCTGAAAAAACCGACTTTGAAAGTTTAGATACAAAGTCGGTTATTTGGAATAACTGACTTTGTATGGCTGGACCCACCATTTAAAGTCGATTATTTTAAATAACCGACTTTAAATCTATCAATTATAAAAAAAAAACAAAAATTGAAGCTTCTAAGACGGTTATTTGAAATAACCGACTTTGAATATGTACACTGCCCATTTTAAGTCGGTTATTTTAAATAACCGACTTTAAATCAATCAATTATAAAAAAAAGAACAAAAATTGAAGCTTCTAAGACGGTTATTTGAAATAACCGACTTTGAATATATACACTGCCCATTTTAAAGTCGGTTATTTTAAATAACCGACTTTAAATCCATCAATTATAAAAAAAAAAAAAAAAACAAAAATGAAGGTTCTAAGATTACACTAGCTATTACATTGGAAAGAGATATGAAAAAACAATAAAGATCATATATCAAAAAATGGAAGACACAAATCCACTTAAAAGTTTCAATTATAAAGGTATATATTTTTATCCAATCAAATGCAATAAAATTAGGACTAAGATAGACTGGTGGAGCTAGTTGAATAATTGAATTTAAGCATACAATGTGCTGGTAGATAATGCAGTTTAATTTATCACAATAGAATATCAGACCTAATCTTAAAGCCAGTAATTGAATTTTATTGTCTCTCCATGAATTTGATTTGATGTTTTCAACTATGAATTAATCTACAATAATTGGTATTCTGAATTTTTTGCAATATATTTAATTATATTATAGACCAAGATTCCAAAAATTTTATGTCAGTTCTTTAGTCTTGTGTAAAAGAAAATGGTGTAATAAATAGGGTTAATTCCAAGGGTCACTAACCTCCATTTCACATCAGGAGTTTTTCTCATGTATTATAATTTTTAATTAATCACTAATAGAATAAATCAAAATTTCATTTTCAAGTCATATGTACCTCAACAAGCATTTGTCCATTCTTACTAAGATTCTCCACTAATATTGAATGCACGTTCAGATGACCCCCTACCTCTATGGCCCAGCTTGAGCCCTGTTCATAACTAGAGGATCCAAGAATTTATGTTTCCTTGTTAACTGCAAAATTGTGGTAGTGTTAAACCATCAAAGTTGTCTTTCCAGCTCCACTAACTCCCATTAAAGCAGTTAAAACTCCAGGCCTATCATCAGTTACTCCTTGCCCTTTCATTTCCTGTTACAAGTTAAAACTTCCTTTATATTTACCACTAATTATGATTGGTAGTATGAAGTTATATTGGAAAAAAGTGATAGGGTTCTTACAGCAGGCATGTCCACATAATAATTAACACTATCAAAAGACATTGCAAGTGGTTGAAAAGGTAGAACCATTCCTCTCTTAGGGGCAAATCCAGTGGTTGATTCATGCATTGAATCAACACTTCTTATTCCACTAGGATTACCTCGACTACTCATTTGTTGCATTGCCACTTCTCCTAAAATTATTCATGTACAAGAAAAGGTAGTTAACTATAAGTTACATCAACAAAATGTACACTTTTAGCTAAATCATTTAATTCAATGTCAAAGTCATCAACAAAGTCTTTTTCCAATAGTTAGTGAATCAAATTATACAAAATACAATAAAAACATGATTAACATTAAACAACTAGTGAAGGAAATAATTCATTGAAAATTATAATTAGAATATTAGTTCTTACCATTAAGGTACATAAGTGCAAAGGTGAAGAGAACATTGTACAAGATAATGAAACCCAAAAGAGCTGCTGCACCTATCCAGTACCATCGTTTCTCAGCAAAAACATCAAAGTTATTTAATGTAGCTATACCGATAGGAGTTCTACCATCTGAAGACTACAAAATAAGAAAGTTGAAGGCAAAAATAAGTTTCGTTTTAACATTGAAATGGAACCTATTTGGAATATCCAGTAGTGGTGATATCCATATGTTAGTGGTGATATCCAGTAGCCCCATATCCACCAATTTGGAATGGAACCTATTAACATTGAAACGGTTTAAACAACTAGATGAGCATATTCCTTGAAAAAATTTATACGATACATTATTTATTTTAGTGAAGACTTTCAATAACATCTAATTAAAGTTTAATTAGTCACTCACTTTTAGGAAGGATGAAACCTCCAAGTAAAAAAAACAAGAAGGAGCATGAGGGATCCACCAGTGTTAGCAATAATCATTGTGCTAGAAACTCCAGATATAAACCTAAACATCCCAGCTGCCATTTGCTGGACAAGAAAAACTAGCAACAAGTGCTTGAAGAACCTGAAAGTTGGGTAATTGAGGCCCAAATACATAACTTATTATTACAATCATGGTATTTATTTTTTGTTGCCAAGAATGCAATCATAGTTTGCTAATTTTTATGATTAAATTGATATTGTTGGTAGCAGAAAAAAAAACATATAAACAAGTTTAAATGCGAATATGAGGGGAAAAAGGTTACCTGCTAGCTTCAGGTGCTAATCCTATTGTGTAGTATGTGATAAGTACCCAAACAATAGCCTCAAACATAGTAATGGGGATCCGTAGGATGAAATTAGGGAGGGTGTAAGTCCAAGGAGGATGGAAAAGATGGTCTCTGTGCTTGTAGAATATAGGA
>PYAF01002540.1:9208-31193 GCA_007407185.1 Glycine tomentella
AAAACGATGATGTAATCGATTAAATTGTTCTTAAGCATTTCCAGAAAGTTTAAAGAACAATATAATCGATTATATAAGTTTTGTAATCGATTAAACAGACTTAGAACTATTTTTCCAAAAACAGCTTGACTTATTTTAAGTTCCAAATCAATTGATTAATGCTTTTATGATGTAATGCATGAATGATTATCAATGGTATCCATGCAAAAACTTGGATCATCAGAAGGCTTCCTTTCCTTTTACATTTAATCACAATTTTAATCTTCAAGCCTTCAAGCATGTTGAAAGTCAAAACCTTTTCCAAGTCTTTATGAAGCTTCAATCTTCAAGAGCTCACCCTCAAATCAACAAACTCCCCAAATCAACACATTTCGAGTGATCCACGCGAGTAGCGTCGCATGCCGCGTATAATGACCCTCAAGCCTGGCGCGGATGGCGCGAGGTTCAGCGCGGTTAGCGCCAGGGTTCTGCTGCAGAAAACCAAGTCTGGGGTGTGGCACGGGTAGCGCCGTGCATGGCGCGAGTGGCGCCATTGTTATAAAGGATGGCGCTGGTGGCGCCAAGGTGACGCGGTTAGCGCCACAAGTCCTCCAGAAAACCAGTTTTCTCTGGAATTTGGCGCGAGTAGCACCGTATGTGGCGCGAGTGGCGCCATGGTTCTGGAATCCAGCGCGGGTGGCGCGAGTCGCGCCGGAAGTGCCCGGGAAAATCCTTTTTCTCTGGATTCCAGCGCGGTCAGTGCCAGATGTGGCGCGGTTGGCGCCACAGGTTCAGGAAGTTGTGGCGCGGTTGGCGTCAGAGGTGGCGCGATCCGCGCGGGACCTCTGACGGAGCTGGTATAAAAGCAAAATCACGATTTTGGGGGGGAAAACCTTGCTTCTTCTTCCTCTGAACGTCCTGCAGCCATTGTTGAAGCTCCAAGCTTCATTTTTGCACCATACTTCACCAAGACAAGTTCCTTTAAACACCAATCTTACTAGAAACACTTAGCGAGCTTGAATCCTTCATCAATTCTCCTTGAAAACCCCAAATTAAAGAATCCCTTTCTCAGGGAAAGTCCATAGAACTTGAGTTCGGCGAGGAACGGCGGCGATTCATGGGTACCCAAGCTAGGGGAAGTCGTCCTTGGGCCTTCCTTGTTATCTTTGAGGTAAGAAACTCAAGATTCACCGTTTAATTTGTGAGTTGGGGTTTTGGGTGAATAGTGACCCACTTGTAATAGAGCTAGTATTAGCCTTGGGTCCTTTAGAAACATGTGTTTAGAATGTTGTGAGGATGAAGGATTAGCTCTCATATGTGAATTTGGTGAACTTTGATTCTTGGCTCTATGTAAGGCATGTATAGTTGTATGCTAAGTTGCTTGGCTATGTTGTGACATGCAAGAGCCTTGGTTTATGGTGTTGTTGTGCTTGAAGGGCCGTTGGAATGGTGTCTTGTGTGTGAAAAGAACCGTTCAAGCCACATGTGTATTCTTGAACCTTTGGTCGGTTTAGAGCTTTGAGCTCCTGACGTTGGCTTGCACCGAGTCTTGTGATGACTCAAGTGCTTTGTTGAGATGAGATAGACCACTGAGGGTCTATGAGATGGCTTGTGAGTGATAAGCCTGGATGAACCTTAAGTTAGATGACCGTGTGATTTTGGAAATGATTGTGAGTTCTTTCATTGAGACGGTTGAGAACCGTGTTATATGTTGTGCCTGATATGGCTGTGTTGATGATTGATATATGATTGTGTGCCTTGTATAGGGCGTGACACCGTGGGTGTCAGTGGCGTAGGCCACAGAGCAAGGGAAGAACTGCAGAGCTCGGCTTTGCCAGGTAAGTTCTTGGTCCCTTGGGGATGTTTCCCACTTGCTTGTGTTCCACCATACTCCGAGGGAGTAGTAGTTACATTCATGATACATGCATTATTGGTTGTTGCATACTCATGATGATATATGCTTGTATCTGTGCTTGAGACATGTATGAAGCCTTTTATTTAGATCCTTTGGCCAGTTAGATAGATATGGACCTCCCTAGGAGTAGAGCGCACCTCCTAGTTTGGTTTGCTCATGGTTGATGAGATCCCAGGGTGATGATGATCCCTTAAGACCAAGAGATAGGTGTGTTTCGTTGCGGTTGATTGCCTATTCTCGGAGGTTCCATATACGTGCGTCCATGCGTAAGGGGTAGCTCCCGATGGGACGGCACGAGTGTGAATTCCGGTTTCACACTGAGGTTTGGTGTTGATTGGATCCATCTTACATTAGAGCTAGATGACTTGCTTGTTTATCATGAGGGCCGGGAGGCCAGTGTGTTGTAAAACCTTGATGACTTGTGTCATGGTGAGTGAGCCAGGGTGGAGGAGATGCCTCCAAGGACCCTGAGCTTACTGAGATGTTTATCTCACCTCGTGTGGGGCTTATGTTCTTTCAGGTGATGCTTCTGGTAGAGAGGAGCGGTCTCAGGGCGGGAGGCCCCAGTAGAGACAGTGCTTGCTTGGCTGTGAGGCAGCAGTGGAGAGCTTGGAGCTCGGCTCAGCTTTTGTTGTGTTGTACCCCTGTAGAGGGAAGACATGTGTGTGCACATGTACTTTTGAGATGTATATATGCATTATATGTGTGCCCTTGTGTGAGGAAGGGTCCTTGGGATCAAAAGCACTCGGATGCTTATTCTTTTGTATAGACACTTTGAGTGTCAGATGATGTATTGTACATAACCAGTTTATGTTATGTAACTATGTTTCCTCCTGTTTATATCTTTGAGATGTTTATGTTATCTGTCTATGGTTATGTTGTGTGATCTGGATCGACAGGGGCTTATGTTGTTTGAGATGAGATGTTGAGATTCCATACATAATGTAATCAAGAGATACGGTTTTGATTTATGCTTCCGCAAAGTTTTTAACTAAGTGATTAAGCGCTAATTCTGATATAATCATAATGATAATACACCGGGTGCACACGAGGTGTTACATTTTATGGTATCAGAGCGGTTTCTTGATGGAAGCATTATGTATGGTGTTGAGTGTTGCTTTTGTTGCTTTTGACTGTTGTTTGAGTTTGACATGACTATTGCATGTGTGGACACTAGTTGTGGGCCTGATCAACTCACTGTTTGGTGTGCATGTGTAGTGTCATGACGAGATCCAGAAACAACAGTGAGGCAACAAATGCTCAGCCCGATCCAGTGGCGGCTGCATTAACGGCCATGCAGCATGAGTTGGCTGCAAATAGGCAGATGCAGGAGGCGATGCAGCATGAGATGGCTGCTAACCATGCTGTGAATGAAGCCTTGGTGAAGGCTAATCAGGAGATGATGGATGAGATGAGGATCCTGAGAGGAGGTGACAAAGCATCCTCTGCTCCTCCTACACAAAAGGGTGACGGTAGCCGTCATCAGGCTAGTGATAGCCACATGAGAGAGGACCAGGTGTCTCATGCTGAGGCTGGAGATGATGTTGCAGCCAGAGGGAAGATGCTTGTTGCTTTCAGAAAGCATGACCCTCCAGTCTTTCTTGGTGGATATGATCTTGTTGCCGTAGCCAGGTGGTTACAGGCTTTGGAGAAGATATTCACGGTGATGGAGTGTCCTGATCACCAGAGGTTGTTGTATGCGACCTATATGCTTCAGGGCGATGCCCATGAGTGGTGGACTACCACACATCAGTTGTTGAGAGGCCAGGGAGAGGTTGTTACTTGGCGGATGTTTGAGGCTTGCTTCCTGGATCGATATTTTCCCAGGGATGCTCGAGAGCAGAAGCAAGCAGAATTTGATGGTCTTATTCAGGGGAACATGACTGTGGATGAGTACTTGGCCAAGTTTAATGAGCTAGCCAAGTATGCTCATTTCCGGAGATCCCTACCTGATGTGGATATTCTTGCTGCTAAGTTCCAGAGGGGACTTAGAGAGAGCATAACGGTGTTGGTTGCCAGTGGCGGGTCCCATGATATGGACAGCTTGGTGAGGCAGTGTCGCCAAGTTGAGGACACGCTACGTAGATATGGTGTCAGACAGTCTTCTCCCTCAGACAGACAGGAAGGGAGGAAGCCCAGTGGTTCTGGCCCACCCGGGAAGGGTAAGGGCAAGGATTTGAGAGTCTCCACCTCTTCTGGTAGATTTAAGAGAGACTCTAGTTGGAGCGGCTTTGCTCGGAGGAGGCAACCTCCGAAGTGCCTAGCTTGTGGGAGGGAGCACTGGGGATTGTGCCCCTCAGGCCAGATTATCTGCTTCAGATGTGGCCAGCCAGGCCATATCTCTCGGGAGTGCACACAGGCAGGAGGCCGTGCACAGGCTGCTACAATTGAGATGACAGCACCCACAGCAGGCCGGGTGTATACTGTTGATGCTAGAGAGGCAGCCAGAGCTCCAGACTTGATCAGAGGTACTGTTTTGATCGATTCTTGTGATGTGAAAGTCTTGTTTGACTCTGGAGCTACGCATTCTTTCATTTAGGATGTGCTTGCTGATAGGCTCAAGTTGCCTATGTTTAGTTTTTCTCCTCCGATGGAGGTTACCACCGCATCTAGTGAGAGATGTCGGGTGGGCACGTACTGCAAGGACGTGCTGTTTCAGTTTGATGGCAGAGAGTACACGATTGATCTGTATTGCCTAACTATGCCTACCCTTGAGATCATCATGGGTATGGATTGGTTGGCCAAGTATGGCGTGATGTTGGACTGTTGTCTGAAGAGGGTTGTTGTGCCTTCTGATGGAGCTGGTTCGAGTTTCACTTCTTTCCTTTCGATCTTGCAAGCTCGCAAGGCAATCAGGGAAGGAGCTCAGGGCTATATCTTCTCTTGTGTGGCAGAAGATAAGCCAAGTATTGATCTGTCGCAGATCCCGGTGGTTAGTGAGTTTGTGGATGTATTTCCTGAGGAGATTACACAACTACCACCTGAGAGAGAGATTGAGTTCTCCATTGATCTGGTTCCTGGTGTAGGACCAATATCAGTGGCACCTTACCGTATGGCTCCTCTGGAGTTGAGGGAGCTGAAGGTACAGTTGGAAGACCTGCTGTCCAAATAGTTTATCAAACCGAGTGTCTCACCTTGGGGAGCACCGGTGATCTTCGTGAAGAAGAAGAAGAATAGCAGTATGAGGCTATGTGTTGATCACAGGTAGCTAAATAAGGTTACTATTAAGAATAAGTATCCTTTGCCTCGTATTGATGATCTGCTAGATCAGTTGAGGGGAGCCAGAGTGTTCTCTAAGATCGACTTGAGATCCGGATATCACCAGATTCGGATCAAGCCTGCTGACATACCAAAGACAGCCTTCCGGTCTAGGTATGGTCACTTCGAGTATCAGGTCATCCCTTTTGGTCTGACGAATGCCCCAGCAGTGTTCATGGACTATATGAACAGGGTATTCAGGCCTTTCTTGGATCAGTTTGTGGTTGTGTTTATTGATGACATACTGATCTACTCCTGGACGGAGACGGAGCATGCTGAGCATCTCAGGATTGTTCTTCATACTTTGAGGAATGATCAGTTGTATGCCAAGTTGGCAAAGTGTGAGTTTTGGCTATCAGAGGTGAAGTTTCTTGGCCATGTGATCTGAGCAACTGGGGTTTCAGTTGATCCCAGTAAGATAGAGGTAGTGATGTCTTGGGAGAGACCCAAAGACGTATCGGAGGTCCGGAGTTTCCTTGGGTTGGTCAGCTACTATCGGAGGTTTATTTAGGGGTTTTCCTAGTTAGTGATACCTCTGACTTGACTCACTCGGAAGGGGGTTCCGTTTGTTTGGACCCATGAGTACGAGCAGTGCTTCCAGGAGTTGAAGGAACGGTTGACTACAGCTCCAGTGTTGACCCTTCCTGACCCTGAGGGAAGTTTTGAGGTATATTGTGATGCTTCCAAGCGGAGGCTTAGATGTGTGCTGATGCAGGATAAGAAGGTTGTTGCCTATGCTTCTAGGCAACTGAAGCCTCATGAGGAGTCTTATCCTACCCATGATTTAGAGCTTGCAGCTGTGGTGTTTGCTCTAAAGATTTGGAGGCACTATCTGTATGGTGCTAAGTTGGTGGTGTTCAGTGACCACAAAAGTCTCAAATATCTCTTTGATCAGAAAGAGCTGAATATGAGACAGAGGCGGTGGATGAAGTTCCTCAAAGACTATGATTTTGAGTTGAGATACCATCCCGGCAAGGCGAATATTGTTGCTGATGCCTTGAGCAGAAAGCATGTGAGTGTCGCCTGCATGATAATCTCTGAGTGCAAGTTGGTTGAGCAGTTCAGAGATATGCACCTGACTGTGATAGAGGGTGCTCGTGGTCTTGAGTTGAGAAGGATCAGGATTGATAATGAGTTTATCCGGAGGATCTGAGAAGCCCAGAAGCAGAATGAGTCTGTGAGGGCCATGATTGGCCAGCAGGATGTTTCCTGGGAGGACCACGACTTGGTGTTGTACCAAAATCGTATTGTGGTGCCTAAGGGCGAGTTGGTGGATGTCGCCCTATCTGAGGCTCACAAGGGCCAGTTCAGTATTCATCCAGGTGCCACTAAGATGTACCAAGATCTGAAGAGAAGTTTCTGGTGGCCAGGGATGAAGAGAGACATAGTCGAGTATGTGGCTAAGTGTTTGGTGTGTCAGAAGGTAAAGATTGAGCATCAGAGACCGTCTGGTCTGCTACAGCCATTACAGGTCCCTGAGTGGAAATGGGATAGCATTTCCATGGACTTTGTTGTGGGGTTACCGAGAACTCAGGCTGGATGTGATTCCATCTGGGTGATTGTTGATAGGCTGACCAAGTCTGCTCATTTCTTGCCTGTGAGGACTGACTACACAGCAGAGAAGTTGGCCCAGCTCTATGTCAGGGAGATTGTGAGGTTTCATGGTGTCCCTGAGAGCATTATCAGTGATAGAGATCCGAAGTTCACCTCTAGGTTCTGGGGTGCTCTTCAGGAGGCTTTTGGGACCCAGCTGAGGCTTAGCACAGCCTACCATCCTCTGACAGATGGTCAGACCGAGAGGACCATCCAGACTCTGGAGGATATGTTAAGAGCTTGTGCCTTGGAGCAAGGTAATAGCTGGGATAGATACTTACCTCTGGTGGAGTTCTCCTACAATAACAGTTTTCATGCTAGCCTAGGCATGACACCCTATAAGGCTTTATATGGCCGGTGATGCAGGACTCCAGTCTGTTGGACAGAGGTAGGTGAGAGGCAGCTTCTTGGACCTGAGATGGTTCAGGAGACTTCTGAGCAGATCAAGATGATCAGAGACAAGTTGGTGAAAGCTCAGAGTCGTCAGAAAAGCTATTATGATCATAGACACAGACCCTTGCAGTTTGATGAGGGTGATCATGTGTTTCTGAGGCTGTCTCCGATCACAGGTGTAGGACGGACTTTGGGTGTAAGGAAGCTGAGTCCTAGGTTCATTGGTCCCTACCAGATCCTTCAGAAAGTGGGACCAGTGGCTTATAGGCTAGCCTTACCTCCCCAGCTTGTAGGGCTGCATGATGTTTTCCACGTGTCCCAGTTGAGGAAGTATGTGGCGGATCCTTCACACGTGGTAGAGCCTGACACCGTTCAGATTAGAGAGAATCTGACTAGTCTTACACGACCGATGAAGATTCTAGATAGGATGGAAAAGCGCATCAGGAACAAGACCATTCCCATAGTCAAGGTACAATGGGAAGGAAGAACACCTGAGGAAGCGACTTGGGAACGGAAGCAGGAGTTGTTGCAGCTGTACCCCGAGTTGCTTGAAAGGTATGTTCTTGTATTTTGCGGACAAAATTCCTAAAAGGGGGGTTGAATATAATGACCCTCAAGCCTGGCGCGGCTGGCGCGAGGTTCAGAGCGGTTAGCGCCAGGGTTCTGCTGCAGAAAACCAAGTCTGGGGTGTGGCGCGGGTAGCGCCGTGCATGGCGCGAGTGGCGCCATTGTTATAAAGGATGGCACTGGTGGCGCCAAGGTGACGTGGTTAGCGCCACAAGTCCTCCAGAAAACCAGTTTTCTTTAGAATTTGGCGCGAGTAGCGCCGTATGTGGCGCGAGTGGCGCCATGGTTCTGGAATCCAGCGCGGGTGGCGTCATTGGTGGCGCGAGTCGCGCTGGAAGTGCCCTGGAAAATCCTTTTCCTCTGGATTCCAGCGCAGTCAGCGCCAGATGTGGCGCGGTTGGCGCCACAGGTTCAGGAAGCTGTGGCGCGGTTGGCGTCAGAGGTGGCACGATCCGCGCGGGACCTCTGACGGAGCAGGTATAAAAGCAAAATCGCGATTTTGGAGGAGAAAACCTTGCTTCTTCTTCCTCTGAACGTCCTGCAGCCATTGTTGAAGCTCCAAGCTTCATTTTTTGCACCATACTTCACCAAAACAAGTTCCTTTAAACACCAATCTTACTAGAAACACTTAGTGAGCTTGAATCCTTCATCAATTCTCCTTGAAAACCCCAAATTAAAGAATCCCTTTCTCAGGGGAAGTTCATAGAACTTGAGTTTGGCGAGGAACAGCGGCGATTCGTGGGTACCCAAGTTAGGGGAAGTCGTCCTTGGGCCTTCCTTGTCATCTTTGAGGTAAGAAACTCAAGATTCACCGTTTAATTTGTGAGTTGGGGTTTTGGGTGAATAGTGACCCACTTGTGATAGAGCTAGTATTAGCCTTGGGTCCTTTAGAAACATGTGTTTAGAATGTTGTGAGGATGAAGGATTAGCTCTCATATGTGAATTTGGTGAACTTTGATTCTTGGCTCTATGTAAGGCATGTATAGTTGTATGCTAAGTTGCTTGGCTATGTTGTGGCATGCAAGAGCCTTGGTTTATGGTGTTGTTGTGCTTGAAGGGCTGTTGGAATGGTGTCTTATGTGTGAAAAGAACCGTTCAAGCCACATGTGTATTCTTGAACCTTTGGTCGGTTTAGAGCTTTGAGTTTTTGACGTTGGCTTGCACTGAGTCTTGTGATGACTCAAGTGCTTTGTTGAGATGACATAGACCACTGAGGGGTCTATGAGATGGCTTGTGAGTGATAAGCCTGGATGAACCTTAAGTTAGATAACCGTGTGGTTTTGGAAAGGATTGTGAGTCCTTTCATTGAGACGGTTGAGAACCGTGTTATATGTTGTGCCTGATATGGCTGTGTTGATGATTGATATATGATTGTGTGCCTTGTATAGGGCGTGACACCTCGGGTGTCAGTGGCGTAGGCCACAGATCAAGGGAAGAACTGCAGAGCTCGGCTTTGCCAGGTAAGTTCTTGGTCCCTTGGGGATGTTTCCCACTTGCTTGTGCTCCACCATACTCCGAGGGAGTAGTGGTTACATTCATGATACATGCATTATTGGTTGTTGCATACTCATGATGATATATGCTTATATCTGTGCTTGAGACATGTATGAAGCCTGTTATTTAGATCTTTTGGCCAGTTAGATAGATATGGACCTCCCTAGGAGTAGAGCGCACCTCCTAGTTTGGTTTGCTCATGGTTGATGAGATCCCAGGGTGATGATGATCCCTTAAGACCAAGAGATAGGTGTGTTTCGTTGCGGTTGATTTCCTATTCTCGGAGGTACCATATACGTGCGTCCATGCGTAAGGGGTAGCTCCCGATGGGACGGCACGGATGTGAATTCCGGTTTCACACTGAGGTTTGGTGTTGATTGGATCCACCTTACATTAGAGCTAGATGACTTGCTTGTATTATTATGAGGGCCGGGAGGCCAGTGTGTTGTAAAACCTTGATGACTTGTGTCATGGTGAGTAAGCCAGGGTGGAGGAGATGCCTCCAAGGACCCTGAGCTTACTGAGATGTTTATCTCACCCCGTGTGGGGCTTATGTTCTTTCAGGTGATGCTTCTGGTAGAGAGGAGCGGTCTCAGGGCGAGAGGCCCCAGTCGAGACAGTGCTTGCTTGGCTGTGAGGCAGCAGTGGAGAGCTTGGAGCTTGGCTCAGCTTTTGTTGCATTGTACCCCTGTAGAGGGAAGACATGTGTGTGCACATGTACTTTTGAGATGTATATATGCATTATATGTATGCCCTTGTGTAAGGAAGGGTCCTTGGGATCAAAAGCACTCGGATGCTTATTCTTTTGTATAGAAACTTCGAGTGTCAGATAATGTATTGTACATAACCAGTTTATGTTATGTAACTATGTTTCTTCCTGTTTATATCTTTGAGATGTTTATGTTATCTGTCTATGGTTATGTTGTGTGATCTGGATCGGCAGGGGCTTGTGTTGTTTGAGATGAGATGTTGAGATTCCATACATAATGTAATCAAGAGATACGGTTTTGATTTATGCTTCCGCAAAGTTTTTAATTAAGTGATTAAGCGCTAATTCTGATATAATCATAATGATAATACACCGGGTGCACACGGGGTGTTACACCGCGCCATCCGCGCCAGATGCCCAGAAGCAGGCTATTCCATTCGAACTTGCCACGCGATTAGCGTGGGATCTTGCGCTATTAGCGTGGAAAGGGGTGGAAGTTAGTTAAATTTGAATAGCTTACGCGATTAGCGTGAGAGTTCACGCGATCAGTGCCAGAAATATTTTGTTTCCATATTTATGGATATTTGGCACAAAATTAAGAAAGAGAAAGGGTTTTATTACCCTAATTAATAGGAGAACGTGAGAGGATAAATAGGAGACCTCTGGACTGATATAGGGGACTACTTCATACTTACTTTTACACAGAGAAACATAGTGAAGAGAAGATCAAAGCCAGAGATTGAGAATTCTGAATGTTTTTGCTGTCTTTGTATTTCTTGAGATTAGACATGAACATGTCTGGCTAACTTTCATTATTGTGGTTAGGGCCAAAAATCAATGTGAACTCCTTTGTAATTTGATTGGGATTAATATGAGATTATTATGATTGCTTTGTTTTACTCTGTTCTTCATTGAATTATTCTTTATTAGATTTGGCCATTCTATTAAAGTTCTTAGGGTTAGGGTTTGCAATATATAGGAATGTTGGGATTCTAATTTCTGAAAGGAGTAAAATAATAGTCTTTACATTGCCTAGGGATAGAGATGTATGACTGCAGAAACTTATGATGTATTCTTTTAAATGCTTAGCTTGATAGGAATTGCTAAGGAATTAGGATTTAACTAAATTTGAAAAGATACATCCTCTGAGTAATCAGAAGTAATTGAATTTAATAACAAATTCAAGTGAAAGAGGTAGGGATCAAAGGGGATTGTGTTCTAACCACAATTATTTCTCTTAACTGCATTACAATCAATTTAAACTTGTTTTAATTTCTTATTAATTTCTGTCATTTATTTAATTGCTTAATTTCACAACACAACACTACTCTCTTCAAATTTATTGTTTTCTTCCAATCTCTTAGATCGTAAGTTACAATAAAATTAGAAACTCAATCCCTGTGGATACAATACTCTACTTACTCACTCTATTACTTGAAACGAACGGTACACTTACCGTTTCGTAACAAGAAGTATATGTGTTTCGTTCCAGTCTCTACTCATCTAATCTTTATATATATAAAATTAAAAGTGAGGATAATTATGTCATTTTTTCTCTCCTACTCATTTTAAGGCTAAAAGATTATATTTAAAGAAAAAAATGTGCATTTCAATTTAAATAATATCTTTCATCAAATAAATTTACGTGCTTTAATTTAAACCATATAATTTCTTCTTAGTCTCAAATTGCATGCTTATCCAATACTTTTCACTATTATTGTTAATTCTTTGCTTTCCAGTATGAACCAATCACTTGCAACATGATCGTCAAAATGGTGGAGCCATGGAACAGTGTTGGACAATAACAGAGACTTTGACCGTACTGCCACGTTTGGCAAAAAAATTTACCCATATGCCACGGGAACAGTGTTTTTTACCAGACTGCCACGCGGCCTATTTCGCTGGCCTTAGTAGCGAAATAGGTGAGCTGATGTGGCGTCCCAGCAATGGCTACATATTTCGCTGGTCTGAGCAGCGAAATAGGTAGTCAAAGCGCCAGACTGTTGGCAGTGTAGAGACGCCACGTGGCAGGCTGTGCAGAGTTCGCTACCCTGACAAGCGAAATAGGTAACCTATTTCGCTAGGCGTACTAGCGATTTAGGTCCACGTGGCAGCATTTACCTATTTCGTTGTCAGGCCTAGCGAAATAGGTATCCTATTTTGCTAGCCCATGTAGCGGATTACTACAACACCCCCCTATTTAAACTCACACCCCGGCGTATTGAAGCTATCCGATTTTTGTCTAAAGTGACGAGGCTATATGTTTTTGAGAGTATATGCAAAATGAGTGGTAGTATGAATGGTTTGATCACCATTGTGTACTATAATGGGAGAAAATATATTGGACCGAATGGCCAAATATTTGAAGGAGACAGCAAAATGTTCCGTATGCCCCCCGGATGCAGCTATGATGATTTGATGAAAATTATATATAAAAAGCCGAGATTACGACGGGGTCAGTCTGTAACTCGATTGAGTGCTCGATGTGCATCCGGCAACCTGGTACAGTGGGTTGGTGTGGATGTTGTAGATGATGAAGATTTATCCCTAGTTACAGACGCATGCGTATCCGACGGAGGAGATCCGAGATTTATAGAATTGTATGCTGAAGTGAATTGCGGTGGTCAGTCAAGCAGTCGAAATGTTGAACCAAACATTCATTCGATTGACCTTAATGTAGAGCCGATGCCGATGGTCGATTGGGAAGATACATATGTATCAATGTCACCACCTCCAGCCACGCAACCAACACAAGAATTTGTGGGAGAAGATACTGAAATGGTGGCTGGTGAGCAGACAGAATTGATGGTGGACAGTTCCGAGGAAGAAGTTGATGAAGGTGTTGTTCCTGATACCGATTCATCAGATACGGATGTAGAAGGTGATTTTGATCGTGCTTTTGCTATGCCTTCTCCAGGCATCGTTGGAATGCAAGGTCCCCTTCCGGTTCCAGGTATGAATGCAAAATTGTGTGTTACTTAGTATTATTAAAATGTTTGGTGGTTTAAACAAAACAATTTGTTTAATATGTCATTATACAGCAGCGGCTGATGTACCATTTTGGTCTAACATAAGTCATTATAGCAATGTTAATTGGGCTCACCCAGATGAGGAGTTAGTTGACATGGAAGGGGCGCAAATACCTAATTAGGGGATAGGGCAAGAGTTATATATGGGTCAATTGTTTCCAAGCAAGTTCGATGTTCAAATGGCAATAAAGCAATACTGCATGGGTGAGCATCACACAACCGTAGTTGCAAAAAGTGATACGAAAAGGCTTATAATGGTTTGTGAAAACCATCGCGAGGGTTGTGCATAGAGGATGAGGGCATACCAAAAAAAGGGTGGCACAGATTGGGTTGTAGGCATATGGAACAACGAACACATGTGTGTTAGTCGACATTTGTCTCAAGATCACAAGCAGCTTGACTCTAATTTCATATGTTCGGTGATCCTAGGTAAGTCAAATTTATGTTAAATCATTATGTATTTTTGTTGGAAAAGTAAGTAACTTGTTGTTGGGTAATGCATTGCAGAAATGATTCGTCAGGACCCTAGTGTTAAAATTGCGTTAATTCAAGAAAGGATCTCGTCAATGCTCGGCTTTCATATATCATACAGGAAGGCATGGAAAGCAAAGCAAAAAGCTATTGTGAAGGTATTCGGGGATTGGGATGAGTCGTATGCATTCCTGCCACGCTGGTTGGGTTACATGTTGAATTATGCTCATGGGTCTGCATATAAGTTGGAAACAATGGATCATTTTGTTGATGGAGAATTGGATGACAGTGTAAGGGTATTTAAAAGGGTGTTTTGGACGTTCAAGCACTGTTGTGACGGTTTTAACTTTTGCAAGCCCGTTATCAGCATCGACGGTACCCATTTGTATGGGAAATATCGTGGCACGCTGCTAATTGCAACATCAATTGATGCCAACAATTACGTCCTTCCAATCGCATTTGCAATTGTTTCCGCCGAGAATATTGACAATTGGTCGTGGTTTTTGGCACTACGTCGCATTCATGTGACGCAGAAAAATGGAATATGTCTGATTTCAGATCATCCCTGATGTTTCCCTAAGACGCAAAAGAGGAAGGCCTAAGTCTACACGTATCCGCAACGAAATGGATTTGAGGGATGGAAGCAGTATTCGCACAAAATGTGGTTATTGTAATGTTGTAGGTCACAATAGGCGAAATTGTCCTTCACGCGTCCAACACCAGTGATGCAAGCGTAGCAATGTATATTACTTTTTTTAGTACCAATTGAAATCGTGTGTGTTTTTATTTGACTCGTGTCGCAGATATATGTTATTTCACATGTATTAACTCATGAGAAGTGATGAAGTTACTCTAAGAATAACTTTAAAGAGGTATTATTCATTTTCTTGAGATCTAAAGGTTAGGATTAGTGACTCACTACAACCATTAGATTTGAAGAAAAAAATGGTCAGAATGGAAAATAATTCTTTTAGAGTAACTTTTGGAATAACTTCATTTGTTCTCTTTACTCATATCTATTAACATCAATTATATGTTAGTTAATTAATTAGAGAAATAAAATTGCATAATTGCGATACTTGAGAGACCGTTGGACTCAATTGAAACTTGGAACTTAATTGAGACAGTTCAAACCTGATGGACTAATATGACACAATTACGATATCTAACGAAAGTCAATAGTATGTACTCTAGTTAAGCCTTAAACAAATAACTAAGTATTCAATCTGATGTTACTTGAACTTTTTTTCAATGTCACAAGTATACTTATGGTCTTTGTACCCACTACATTACTTTGTTTTCTCTCATTTCACATGTCTTCCATCTTTACTTAATAATCGTCCGAATGCAAAATAAACATACCGATAGTAATGTCCATGATAACTAAAATATTGCGAGTATCATAAAAAAAACCAAACATCATAAACCACATAAACGACGATAACAACAATATTGTCCGAATGCAAATCGTCAATTCAAAATAAACATACCGATAGTAATGTCCATGATAACAAAAACATAAACAACAAATAACAAAAACAGTAATGTCCAGGATAAAATGTCCAAATAACGAATGACAATAGTGGAAATCAGTGATGGTCTCCGTGGTCCTCGTGATATCCCTGGCATCGGCTCATGTCATGCTGGTAGGGTGACAAATGACATCGGTAACGAGCACCCCTCACGGGATTTCTGCGGATAAGTGGCTCAGGGTCATCGTCATCGTCATCTGCACCAGTATCGTCACCCCCCTGCATGTTAGCTGCTACAAAGTCACCAATAGGGTCATCATGCTGGTCGGATGATGTGGATTGCATCTGGTGCGTGGAATTGGCAAGGGGCGTCGCAAATATCGTCTCTGCATAAGTCGACGGCTGATCCGGCCTATACATCCCTGTGTGGGGCGATGGCATCTGTGCGCTAGGCCCAGCAGCATACATGGGATATGTAGGAAACGTAAACCACGGAGGGTACTGTGAAGGAGGGTATGGGGCTGCGGCACTGCTAGACGAACCTTCATGAAACTGGGGGAGCCAGAAGTACTGCTGTGATGGTCCATATGGGTACCCTGGAGCTGCATACATGCCTGGCGGACGAGGAGGCATCAGAGGTAACGTCACTGGTCTATCCGCCACAGCAGGAGCAGCATGATGCAGGGGTAACCCCTCGTGACGTGCACGGCGGTTAGTGCGGACCACCGGTGGAGGAGCCTTAGTCTGACGCCGCACAGCGGGTGCTGCAACCTCGCCTGGATCGGTCACCCTGTCCATCTCGTTACATGCAGCCATGATACGAACAGCCTCCTCACGCATCTGCCGAACGGAGAATGCCCCCTGCGACTGTGACTCGTCAGACCCCATGTGCACAATGGTCTCTGCACGATCATTCTGCAGGAATAAACATTTGAACTTGGTGAACATAAAAATAATGTTAACAACATTATGCTAAAATAGTAAATGACTAAACATACTAACCACATAAACATTAATAGCGGATCGGCGTGTCATCCATCGTCGTGTAACAGTGTAATACCATTGCATGTATTCACTGTTCACCGACAAGTACCCATCACGTCGCATAGGCGTCACATCCTGCAACACCAGATTATCTCTGGTCTCCCACTGTCCAATGTGAAACCCATGTCTATGTCTCCAGTCAACGTCCGTCTTGCCGGTAATGGTTATCGTAAGCAGCTCACTATAGTTAATCGGGTCGTCTAGTATTGGCTGGTCAAAGCCAAACTGGCGCAAAACACGATCAGGCTGCTGATACACAACGAGCTCGTAGCAAATCAATGGACACACGGCCATCCAACGTCTATCCATGTCGACGTCGGGTAGATGAACCTGGGCAACTATGTCGTAAGGCCTCCAGCGTATATCTCTCGTACGCATGACATCCATGTAGTGCCGGTATCTGCGTATGTGTCCGAATCTGGTCTGCCGTGTCTCGTACACATTAAACCTACCACATAAAAATGATTACAACCAAAACAATCCCATATACTCCCAATTATTTATTAGTAACAAACAGTTGTATTACCTGTTTCCGTAAATCTCATGCTGCATAAGATCTTGATCTGCAATCGTGGGAAGGGGGGAGAAATGGTTGGGAATCTGGCCCAAGCCCATAGCTGTAACAGTAATGCGCATCCCCCCATCTCACGCCGGGATGCCCTAGTCGCCTTACATAACTCCCTATAGAGGGATGCAAGAACAGCTGATCCCCAACTGAATGTGCCGGTGCGTTCGAAGTCATCAAGATAAAGTAAATAACGGGCCGGCACGAAGCTGGAGGCGGTGTCCACAAACAACATCCCGCCCAATAAGCGCAATATCAGGGCACGCGTGTATCTAACGCGTCCAACCTCGGTGGCAGCATGGGCTGCATAATCGTCAAACTGCTCCCGCAAAAAATGCAAGCCCAACAACCCTCCATGGAGATCACGACCCGTAGTCGGCTGCACCCCTAACAATTCAACCACCATTTCACGGAACTGGTGGCGTCCATGGTGCCCTGACACGACCTCACCATCTGTGGGCAAGCCCAACAAATAGTGCACATCCTCTAGGGTGATGGTGACCTCACCCATGGCCATATGAAACGTACGTGTCTCAGGGCGCCATCGCTCAACTAGCGCCGACACGAGGTGGTGATCAATCTGAAAAATTATATTAAACCTAAGTTAATTCATTTACGATACAATACAATTGTAACATCATGTCATAACTAACACTATGGTCACCTCGTGGTTGCGCAAATGCGCAACATGATAAAAACCCGCCTGCATAAGCCACGGGTGAATGTCCTTCGGTATCGCTTGGTGATCATGCGTGGCAGCATGTCGCACATTCAGCACATGATCACGCGCTGTGTCATCGTCCTGCGAATTCCACACAGTGGTGGAAATGTGTCTGTCCTGTAATGTCAGCAACGTCCGCACAGATGGACCCGGGTCAATGATACTCATTGAACCCTCAGCAGCCCCAGGTGCATCGACATCCTCGTGGTGATCCATCCTATACTATATCCTATTTTATTACAACAAACTTAATTTATATATTAACACAAAATTCTACAAAAATATGCATATGAATGACAATAACAAATTACAACTATATCTGCCAGGTGTATACTACATCAAAAAATAAATACAAACATTAAATATTAAAATATATATATATATATATATTTTGTATATATATAACCACAAAAATACATTTAAATAATTTAGCACTCTTAATTTGAAACTATTTATCCTATAACCACCCATTGTTTAATCATAATACATATATACTACTAAAACAAATACATTTAATTAATTTAGAATACAAAACATAATACACAAATATACATATCATATATAATAACTAAATAATCGTAAAAAGAACAAGTTAATATAAAAAAATAAACACAAAATATTTTTTTTCCAAATCCAATGTATTATAAATCCTAATTTTTATTATGTTATCCTATAACATAATGTATGTTTAAAACATAACATGTATATATTACTTAAAAAATATTATTAATAAAATTTACAACATAAAAAAAACATAAATATACAAAAACTAAATTATCACACAAAAACAAAATTTTTCTATCATATATATATATATTAACATTTCTAATTTTAATCTATTTATCCTCTAACCTAATGTTTCAAACATAATTTATTTATATTACTAAAAAAAAATTTCATATAATTTACAATACAAAAATAACAAGTTAATATAATAAAATAATCACAAAATATTTTTTTTCTCTCTATCCTATGTATTATAAATCCTAATTTTTATGTTTAAACTAGCTTCCAGGTAGCTCTTTCGCCCCGCCATTCCTTCTTCAGGAACGGAGTCAGGCCTTTACCTTCTTCTCTTACTTGCTTGTACCTGACTGCCGGATACTGTTCCTGTCCTGATTTACGGATTACTAAAAATATATTACTAATAAAATTTATAGCATAAAAAAAAATAAAAATATACAAAAACTAACTAATCACACAAAAACAAAATTTGTCTATCCACTACTACACAAATGGTCTTTAACGACACGCATACAACATCGGTCGTTAGATAACCGTCGTCGTTGAGTAGGTGGTGGCATTTTTGTAATATTATGCACTTGCCAACGACGGTTATTGGCTAAACCGTATTTATTGCTTGACAACGACGACGGCTATAATACAATCGTCTTAGTATCTACTGATTCAAATACGGTTTTCATTTCAACCGTATTTGAATGTCCCCAATTTATATCCCTAAATTACATTTCTCTTTGAATTCAAATATGCTTCCTCTACTTCGACCTCTTCACCATCGGCGCCGGCACACTACAAAAACACCCGATTTTTCGACGGCCTCTTTCCGTCTGAGTTATCCATCGATTTCCGACGACATCTTCCCATGGAGGTTGAGCCCGTCGGAAATCTTATTTATGATAAGCTGAACGCTAGCCTCCTTAGTCACAAAAACGCGTTCTCCATGCTGTTCTGAAAAGGGGTTTTCATTTCGAGGTTCGTGAGTGGAGCTTCTTCCGTCGTGGCTGGTGTCGTCTTCAATTTCCCGTTTGGTGAGTGTATTCCATTGTTAATTAGCTTGTTCTGGGTTAGGGTTTTGGGTTTTTGTCGCATTGGGGTTTTTTTTTATCCTGTAAACTTGGTTTTCGAAGTTGCATTGTTTTGCCATATTGTACCATTTCTAGCTTAATGGCATACTTTTTTAAGCATAACTGATTCCTACTTCTTGTGTTTATAGCTTCGAATACAGATACGTAATATTGGGGTTCATGTTATTATCAATAAAAAAAAAACTTGGTGGTTTTAGGTTGCAAATGCATTTTCAGAGGTATGGTGCTCTCACTATATTGTTCTTCTTGTTTTAATTCTAAAAATGAAATGAGATAAAAAGGATGTAGAAAATTTAAGGGTTTTGGTTTATGGAGAAAATCTCTCCTCTTCTTTCTCGTGTGGCATGTCTAAACACATTCAACTATTTGATCACTGTAAACCCTTAGATTATTGGAAAATAATCCATGGACCCTTAACACTAGATGACACCCAGAGAGAAGTATAGGCAGGATAGCCTATATAATATGATAACAAGAGTGATAGATAAATAATAGTTATTGATGGAGTATATGATATATATGAGTGTCTATATATATCATCACTGTTGGGTACCATTGCAACTCTCAAAATGACATCTTGGTGAGTGTAGGACAGACATGATATCCACGAGTCCCTAATGTGAATGTGAGAAGTGTGACTATGTATATTATACGCCAATATGAAAAATTAAAAAGCTGAGTTTTTAGTTGTTTTAAAAGTGTTGTGCTTAAAAATACTATGTTAGATGTCAGAAACAATCCGAGAGGCAATCTATTTTTTTAATTTAATCGAGAAAACCATGTTTGCAAATTGCAAGTTCTAGCTAGTTAATTTAGACTCCTACAGTTTACAAATTTGTGATGTAAAAGTGTTTGACATTCATCCTATTCCTTGTAACAGGGAAATGCAGGCTGGTTAACTAATCCCAAACTCTTTAGAATTAAACAAGTTTCTTATGCTTTAAATACATATTATAATGATAATTCTAATTTTTATGCCATGTCGTTCTTATGCATTGTATGCCAAGTGCCAAAATGATTCTTTGTAAATGAAGTCAGGGAATTATGGAAAAATAAAATTGTACTGTTTTTTTTTTCCATTTGCTTGAAGAATTTTTGCTTCCTTCCTATTTCATGAATTTCTGTACACCGTTTACAGGAGATAAGACACTTGTGTGCTTATCTTGTTGATCTGAAGAAGGCTTCAGCAGAAGAAATGCACAAAAGTGTTCTTGCTACTTACTCAGCCTTCATACGGTATGTACACACACCCTAAAATTGCTAACTACATAGCTTTGCTACTACGATTTCCAATTCTTATACATCTTATCTGAACTTCTGAAGGGATTTAAGCATTTCCATTTCATGAATTTTTCGTTACAATGAGAATTGATCCAGTGCCTTCCCTTTCAGAAGTTACAAACAGATTGCATCATTGTCAACATATCAAGTGGTTGTATGAAATTTAGAAACAGGTGTTTGTTCCAAAGTTCTGTCCCCTTTTAAGTTTTGGTACTGGGACAGATTTCTTAGATGTTTGCAACTGTACCCCTTTTGTAGTACATGAAAAAAAATGTCTGATGCCAGCAGTCAGCTACCAGAATAAACTCCAAGAAGCTTTCAGGCTTCTTTAATGAGGGAGGGACACATTCTGAAAATATTTTTCACTGATATAAGAGAACACTGAGAAGAGTATGTAGATGAGAGGAAGTAAGAAGCTGAGATGTGAAGTGAAATATTGTCCTATTTCTAATGTTTGCACTTAATTAACATATTTTCTCAAGGTACGTAATTAACATATTTTATCTCAATCAACAATCAAACTTTTTACTATGTTTTTATTCATTTTCATTTCTCACACTTTTATCCTAATTCATCACTTTCAATCAAACATTGTTATGCTCTCACATCTTTCATTTGTGGTTATGTTGGTGTTTTTCCTAGATAATTTGAGAGCTGAGCTCATCACACTATTCTAGCATTGAACAATTCATTTAAAATAATTTTCAAGTATTTTTTGCTCTCTCTATGGCAGCTATAGCAATGTCACAATCTGGCTTCATGACCCCTGCTGCAAGTACTACAAAAAGTTCTGCTGCTTCTATTCTTGATCATAAATCAAGAATAGACCCCTAGTGAATACAGGTTAGTTTGCGTGGCTCTCTTCTTGCTGGTTGATCTAAAAGCTTAAGTTATTATCCAATGGCCTGAGAAACATTTTTATTGTTAGTACAACTTCAGATTAATGATTATAGGAGAGAGCTTAGATATAGTACCTTAGGTGCTTATAGTCTTATTCTCTAATTAAATTTGTAAGTTTAATTTCCTTTTACATCAATATGAATGTATAAATCCGTACCTAGAAGCATCAAACACCTGAGCTTCAATTTTTCTTTCTCAAATTTAAGTTATTAAATGAATTGTTGGTCATTTCGATTAGTTACACTTTTACCTGTTTTTTGTTAGGGTGTAGATCCATCAATAAGACCAGAACTTCTGTCTAAGAATCAAGTTTATGAAGCACAAATGGTAACTCAACTGAAAATATCAGATGTGCCACAGCCAGCAATAATAAAATTATCATGTTGCTAGTAGAGACAATAGGAAAACCACCTGAAGTAGACACTGATGGTATCTAGTGTGCACTACCTGGATCTTTTCCGGAAAATTTCACTTTTAAAACAAGGTATGCTCTGTTCATATATATTTTCAGCAGCTTAAGCTATTAGTAGAAGGCTTATATTAGTTTTTTATCTGCTACATTATAATTTTCTCTTATTTAATCAATATTGAAGAGTATTTAAGATTGTTAACAGAGCATGTAAGCTGTACTCATATTTTGTCTACCTTATTCATAGGTTACTAATTGTTTTGTTCCATTTTCTAGCTTCTTTGACTTGCTTTATTATTTTCTTTCTGCTATAAAGGAATATCTATCCTCCACTATCATATGCTTTCTCCCTTTTTTTT
>PYAF01002540.1:83771-96852 GCA_007407185.1 Glycine tomentella
AAACGAAGGAGAAGGAGAAAACAATAATACAGGCTAGGTTTAACTTTTGGGCCTTGTTTGCTTTTTGTACCACCTTTTTTACTTTCTGCAGTATCATATAATATTTTTGAATGGGCTTTTGAGTTTTAATTTACGTAATTTCTATTTACAGTCTTTCCATACCCACTTTTTTATTTCTGCAGTTTCATAGTAGGATCTATGATCCGATCTTACGATCCTCGATTTACGATCTTTCATCCCCCCTCCCGATCCTAAGTAAAATCTCGATTTTAACAACAATGATTACAATCATTCCAAATTTTGTCCTTTCTTGTGTGGCAATTCATTAATCTTAACGTTATCATTTTTGCTACTCTTACTTTTTTTCTCTTGTTGCTTCAAAGGCCAACTTTCACAGCCTTAAAATATAGCTAGTCATATAGCATTATGATAACACTTTCCTTCGAAATTGGTAGGTACTTTGCAGTCACAAATTACTTTCAATGTCCTTCTCCATTTTATGTTTTAACTACCCAACTTGTATGCTTTGTGTGACATGTTCATTAATTTCTCCATAATTTTGTAATGTTCATCCAAATACTTAGAAACTTGTGGTATGAGATTTTTTCTAATTTTTACCTCCAAGTCATTTTAACCACTGAAAACGTGCTAGAACCAGTTAAATATATCTTTAGGTCTGCTTACAGTAAATTTTATTGTCTTGCAGAGCCCTTGTGAGCATGCCTTTTGTCTGGATTGTGCTAGAAGTGATTCGATGTGCTACCTGTAAGGCTATTTCTTATCTTCACATTGTAAATCAAAGAACACAAGTGGCTTTTGGATCATAATGTTTGCTTAGTACTAGCTGTATGTTTTAACTTTTGACTAATTGTCTGGGTTCATATAGGACTTCACTTTGGATCCTAATGTTTGCGTAGTACTTACTTTAGGAGTGGTTTCATCCTAACTCAATCTCTTTCACGTATTAACTAAGTTGAAGTTGTCACGCATATGCCTTTCAATTTTCAAGCAAGAGGTGCATTGTGAAGTTATATTTCTAAAGGCTGCATTAAACCTATTCTCTTTACTTGATTTTCTTTGAATGTGATATTACTTTTAAGTTATATGAAAGTCTGATTTTAGAATTAAGAATTCATTCTTAAATATTTGTAAACACCTCTTGCTTACACATCATTTGCACCTAATATATTATGGGGTGGGTGGGCATATTTTGATTTGTACATTTATGTGGGGGTAGCTGCACATAATTCAAACTCGACCAGCTTAAATAGGTTTGGATGATGTGCATGCAAGCAGTTTGTAGCAATAGTTTTGCAATAGCAGAGATGCTAGAAATATTTACATAAGCATGGAAAAGGTGTCTGAGTGTCTTTATTTATTCATTTTACTGTTTCCCTTGTGTTTTGGGAACTTGAGGACTGAGGTATGTCTACTGCTAGATAAAACTATTCATGACCTTTAGAGTTTGATTCTTACTGCTCCCATTATTTGAATAAAAAAAATTAAATTTTAACACTAGCCAAGGTGGGCTTGTGCATACTTTACACTCCAAGTTCAAAGACTTTTGTGTGAGGAGGAGGCATGTTGGGTATAAAACTGTTCATGTGATTTTTTTACCCAATGGCTTAAGCTCTCGTGATGCTTGGTTCATAATAGACTTTATTATTAACCCAAGGGAATTTGTTTTTCAATTAATAGCTTCCGTATCATGTATAAAAGTTCTCTTTTTTGTGTAGTATCTGATGTTTATGTAAAAAATGGTTTCCTTGGAACACAGGTGTGATGATCGAATTCAGAAGATTCAAACAATTAAAATGATGGAAGGAATCCTCATTTGTGCAGCTCCTCATTGTCTCAAGTCTTTCTTGAAGAAAGCTGATTTTGAATCTCATATCCAAGACAGCCACGCCAGCCTTCTTCGACCCAATGCAGATAAAGAAGATGGAAATGAGTCGGAGGCACAGAGTGTTAGGCAATCAACAGCTTCAGATTCCACTGCTCGAGGTCCCCAAAGACCAGTTTTTTCTCCTGGTTCAAATTCCCAGCAACATGATCAGGAAGACAAATCTCATAGACAGACACCTAGAGAGCAACCACCTTCAAGGCAAACCCTGCAGCCAAAGCCACCATATTATGGTCAACAACAACACCCTTCAGATACCATGTCTGCCTCTGTTGGTGGTGGGCAACAGGGCTTTCATCAACAAAATTTTGACATGCAGCATCCCCCACAAGATCCTTCCCTGTTTGCTGACAGACAACAAGCAGTTGGTCCAGAGGCCCCATTTCCCGAGTATCCAGCAATGCACCCTGCACAACCTTCCAATGTTCCCTTGCTGGCTACTTCAAACCCAATGCTGAACCCTCCCATGCCATTTGGCTATCCCCATTACCCAAACGAACGAGCTCAGCCATTTTACGGTGCTCCCTATGATATGCCTAGGCAGGACTCAGGTTCTGATATAGGTGGGGACCAGAGTTCATTACTGGGTTTCCCACAAGGTGTCCCAAATGGCCCAAATTTTCCAGGAAATTATCCCCAGCCATGGAATTCAGGAATGGGTGGTGTGCCTTTTGAACAAGCACAGGGTGGTATGGTTGTGGATCCAAGGGACAGCAAAGGTATATTGGCACCACAGCCCATGCCCATACCACCTCCACCTCCACCTCCATCCCACATGTCACATGGGAAACAGAACTACTATTCTGGGGAGCTTGGGCATGATGGTCAGAGTTATGGGGGGTGGCAGCATGATGCCCGTGATAGCTTTGGTAGCCAAGGCTAGTAAGGCTTCCAATCTTTACTTTCTTGGATTAGGTTTGGTTACTGTTGAGGATGTTTCTGCAAGCATATTTGTCTCATGCATCATTCAAATTGCTAAACAGCGATTAAACTATTTACTTTTGGGCCAATTTGTGTTTGTATATTTTAATCGAATTTTGAGTTTTTCCATTATCATTTACCAAAGGTAATGAAAAGTTTTTTGTCTTGTTTGGTAGTAGAATCACAATATAAGATAATAAGAATCGAAACCAAGAGAATATTCGGTACATTAATTATTTTCTTCAATAAATTACTATTAAAACAATATTTTATTAGTTAAATTAAGTTTTTAAGTAAGTTTTAAATTAAAGGTTGCAAACTGTGGAATTGGATATTTATATTTTTTAAATTATAGCATTTCATTAAGAACTAAGAAGTTTCAGTTCAAATGAAACTGAATTAGCAGACCACCAAACCTAACAACGTATTTTGACTTTCATTAACTTTTTCTTCCCCGTCGGTTCAAGTTTTTCTCTCAGCTTCCGTTTAAGAAACCCGGGCACAATGTAAACACTCAACCATATTAATAATACATATCTATTTTATAGTTTTAAATATTTTTGTTTAGTTTATTTTTTAAATTTTAATTAAATTAGTTATGTAGAGATTATAACTTTAAATATTTTTCCTTTTTTTAAGTTCTTAAATGTTTTTTCCTGAACATTTCCCTAAATTATATCGTTATATTTCCTTAAATTTTAAAACATTGTAAAAATACATAAATATTTGCCGACTATAATAGAGAACACGATGTGTGTTGCTAATAAATTCAATTTATTCGGACTAGTAGAAATATGTCACGTCTGTCCGTGTTTTTATTGCGTTATTATATTTTATTATGGTAAAATTTATATATTGAAAAAATATTTTTTATTATATGCACATTGATATAATCTCTGATTCTTTGTTTGACCAAACAGACTTTTTAAATTTTAAATGGAGGAATCTCGAGCATATTTAGAACTCCATAGATCTCGCATATTAATTTTACTTTAATATGTTTTGTAATGTATACATAATTTTATTTTTATGTCTTTTTACTTATTATGATAATATGATAAATTAATATATTATATTTATAAATATATGTTTATCTATACACAGATACCTAAATCATTTGTGATACATACTTAAATATCATTCTAATTAATAAATACATTTGTGAAATATTGAAATAGTAACATTATTATGTCATTTTATTTCTTAGTTTGATCTCTAATTATCTTTACTCTTACGATATTTAATTTTAAGGATTTTTTTCTTTCATATATTTCAAAGTAAGATATGTAGTAAAGAGAAAAATAAGAGAAATAGATAAATATATAAATTTAATATTGTTACGGATCCAATATATGGGTATAATAAAATGTCTCATTAAGAGTCCATTAGCTCATAATCTCAACAATAAATGAGATCTCAACAAGGTACATACATAACAGGTCATAGAAGGATATCCCAATAAACAAATATCCTAATCCCAATAATCAAGGATTATATCTTATCTTATCTAATAAAGATGTTATATCTTATCTAAGAGCAATTAACCTAGAGGTAACACCCTTATAAATAAGAGGTACGCTCACAGGTATATTCATTCTCTCTCGATATATTATATGTTGTCACTATGCATACACATCACATCCATTGGCTAAACGCCGTCTCAGTATCAAAGTGCACATTGAGCCGTCTCAGCATCAAAGTGCACATTGATCTACTTAGTCCAATGGTATTTCTTCTATAGATACTTTGGAGAGAGTTAATGATCCAATATTAACATACTAGTTATTCAGTTAGACATTCTTGTTCATAATAAAAACAGAACAGAACAAATATAAAAACATATACGTAGAAAATAAAGATTATCCAACCACTTTTCTAATCATAATTGCATAAAAAAAATCATTCAAGCCATGTCTCCTTTTACAGTATTTTTTGAGTTTGTTATTATTTTTAAACATTTATAACCCAAACTAACATATTATAAAAATATATAATGGTATTTGTTTTTTTTTTTTGCTAGAGTTTCATAAATAAAAAAATTCTAGGACGACAAAAATAATTAATTAATATTTTTTATTTACTTGTTTAGAAGAAAAATATTAAGGATAGTATTATGTTGAAGCATACGCTAGCTTAAAGATATTAAAATTTATGTTTTTTTTTTGTCATTGAACATTGATGTTTTAATGACTTACATAAATTCATTTCATAAACTCTTCTTAAGAAGAAAAATCATCTTAAACACTTTATAAAAGTTCAATAAAACTATTTTCTAACATTATCAAATATCAATTGAGTCATTTCTTCATAGTTTGATGTCCATATCCAAATATAAAATTCAGCAATTTTTTTTTATCCAAATACAAATCCAAAAATTAATTTTAATATAAATTTGTATGACTAAATACTATAAACACGACATGATCATAGACAAAAAGAAAGAAATAAATATCACCTTGTTCTTTACAATTATGTTCCTTTCATATAAGCTCATGGCATGTAAACTTCAAATATCTCAACTACACACAAAAATAAGGGAAAGAATATCATAGTAATGAAAAATAAAAGGGAATTAATAAAAGACCAAATTAATTGAAAATGTAAATAAAAATAACACATAAGACAAATAAAAAGTCTATAAAATGTAAGGAGTTTTCTCACTTTGCCTACTCCATTATTTTTCTATTCTTTCTTCATATCAAAGACTTTGTCAATACAACACCATACATGTTTTCACCATCATTGAATATTAGAAATATATATATATTCTTATAGCTTCAATTTCATAAAGGCACAAAGATAATAATAAAAAAATTAAAAACTTATAGTATTAATGAGATAAGGGAAAAATTATTAGATTTTTTCTTCTTTGCCAGTAAAATACTTAGAAGAAACAATAAAGTAAACAAAAATAATACATAAGAAGAAAATAGTTAAAAAGTTTATAAAATGTAAAATTTTTTTTTTAATTTATCTATCCCATTTCTTCTTATTTTTCTCTTTAGATTAAACCGTCTTTGTTGACACAACACCATACATCTTTTTTACCTCCTGGAATATTAGAAAATTATGTATTCTCATAAATTTTGTTCCCTAAAGGCATAAAGATAATTAAAAAAGTAATTCAAAAAAACTTATAGCATGTGAATAAGATAATGTAAAAATCATTAGATTTTTTCTTCTTTACCTATAAAAACACTTAAGAAAAAATAATAAAGTAAGTAAATAAAAATAAAACATAAGAAGAAAGTTAAAAAGTTTATAAATTATAAGTGATTTTTTACTTACCTTGTATCTTCTAATTTCTCTTTTTAGATTAAAAAGTCTTTTTCCAACACAACACCATACATTTTTTCATCATCCTGAATACTAGAAAATTATATATTCTCATGGATTCTTTTCCCTAGAGGTACAAAGATAAAAAGAAAACAAAAAAAACTTATAATATGTGAATGAGATAAAGAAAAAATTATTTGATATAAAATGATTGATATTATTAGTTGCATATGAAGGAAATTATTGATTAGTCTACTCGGAGAATTTGACAACAAATGTAACACTTGAAAAACTTGAAAATAATTAATAAATAACGGGTTTCTTTTTCTAAAAAAAGAAAAAAGAAGAATAAGATCAAGAAGAAAACTTTGAATGTTTTGTATGCAGGACTTGCAGAAATTATAACCACATCTTTCCTATGTTGTGTGTCATGTTCAATTTCATCCTTCCAAATATAATTAAAATGAATATCAAAAAGGAACTATACATGAAAGAAAAGGTTAAAGAAGGAGAAGAGAAAAAGTAGATGAAAAGAAAATGTTACATATAGAAACTTCAATTAATAAAGTAAATTACAAAATGGGAACGTAGTATTCAATTTGAGTATTGTTATTAGTTTGAAGAAAGTATATGTTCCAAAAAAAAAAGTAATGTGCAGTTAGGTTTTTAAAGGTTGGACCTATGATGTTTGAGGGAAGAGACTGTGCTGTTAAAGGGAGTGAGAAATTACAATTAAAAAGTAAATTAAAAAAGATAATTATATTATACAAATAGTTGGATAAATCAAAATGAAAAAAAAAAGATATAAATTGAAATAGTGGAGGATAATTAGTAGGCGGTGTGTGGTTTTTGTTTTTAGTTACTAGAATAGAAGTTAATGGCAAAATAAATTCCTAAAAGGGTTAAAAAAATTATTGTTACTATTTTAATATTATTAAGAATAAAATAATTTAAAAATTATGAAAAAAAAAACAATTATGTAAAATAATATTCTCTTTATACATTAATATAAATATCTTGCGGTTACAAGTTACCTTTTATCAAGTTGTTCCTTCTATGATTAAAAAGTAAGTAAAAGAAGGTACTGGAGCAGGCACGTGTACGGGGAAGATGAGCACAACTGCAAACACATACATTAACGGCTATAATTTATCCAAGCAACCATGCTAGCCAAAACAGACATTCTTATGAGTGAATATAACTTACATAATTTTTTAGATGGGTATTTTAAATTTTTAATACGCATATAATTTATGAAAATTAAAAAATATTTAAAAATTTAATTTATCTCGTAAAATTCTATTTTGCTATAACAAAAAATAAATTTAATATTTTTTTTTTACAATGAACAAATAGTATAGATGTTTTGAAGATATTATGGTAGTGTAAAAAATTAAATTTTATCCCACAATTTATAATTTCATAAAACAACAAAAATTAAAATTTTATAATTTCATTAAAATATTATGATAGTGTTTATAATTTCATTAAAATATTATGATAGTGTAAAAAATGAGGTAAATTTTAAGAGCCTTAATTTTTTTTAATTAAAATTGATTCTAGTCCCTACAGTTTTGTCTCCCACTTTAATATCTTAAGAAATCATTTGGTGATTATAATACGATAGGATAATGTCATATGATAAAATATAAAAGTTGGATAAAAATATGATAGTATAAGAATAAGATACATTTTAATCTTATCTAATATTTAGTACATATGAAATAATATTATTGTGTTTCTTTTAAATAATGATAGATGGTGGTTGTGATTATGGTGACGACAAAACAATAGTGACAACAATGATGATAGTGACAATAATAATACTACTAATGGTAATAGTGACAATAATGATAACAATAAAGATGGTGGTTAGTGAGAAGAGAGAGAGACATTATCATTCATATTATGTTATCTTCTAATATCTTTTAACTCAACTATCCCTTATTAAACTAATATATATTAAGACAGCCAACAACATAAGTAATTCAGATTGTATTAGTGTACCAAACCATTGATTAGAACAAAATATAGTAGTTATTCTACTTTAACATATCATATCATGGTCACTTAATGAGTGTAGTTCAACCGGCAACACACATTAAGTTTATGTGGGATGACCTATGTTTGATCCCAATAGAATACATCCTTAAAAAAGGACGATGAACTTTAAGTGTAACTAAGTGATGGAAGCGATACTTCTTATGTTATAAAAAAAATCATATCATGACCACCAAATAGAGATGAAATTCGCCAACCAAAATCAAAACTATTATTTTTAGAATGTAATAACTAAAACCAAATTTAAAATGAATATGAAGAAGCTAAAATATATTCTAATAAAAGAAAAATACAATTTTCCAACAATATATTATTTATTATATAATAACATTACTTATTTATTTAGTAATTACTTTAAAAATTAAATTTAGAGCAACTTTTAATTCAATCACAACTTAAAATTCTTCAACTACATTACATTAAATAAATAAACCCTAAAATTTAATCATATATATGCGGACCCAAAATTTCCATCTCTCGTGTGTAGTGTAACATGTTCTGTTGTGTTGTGCGACTTGAAGTACATTTTTATTTTTTATGTTAATGCTAGTGTGCTGTTTTGTTTTGTTACGTAGAATTTGTGTTGTGTGATGTGCAGAAAGAGTGAAGTCTATGTAGCTTAACGGCCAAACCGAAAAAAGCTGGCTCATTATTGTGAGTTGTGATACACACACACACAGCATAAGAAGTATCGCCTCCATCACTTTGGTGTTTGGCTTTTTCCTTCTTTGAACAACAAAACCCCAATCTGTTTCCTTTGCCTTCCACTCCCTACAACAAACAACAACAACTACTCCTTCTCCGCTTTCCTATTCCTTCTCTTACATTGACGATCTCCACGAAGCTCTTTCACTCAAACACACCCTTAATTATATCACATTCTCTTTCTCTTTCTCTTACCATTAGAATTAGATTGCACTTACTCCTTTCTCTCCCTCTTTTTCTGGATCTTCAACTTCTCCCTGGTAATTTTCCTTGAAAACTCCCCTCCCCCTTTTGCTCCTATATAATGGAGTTTACTCTCCTCAATTTCAGGAGCTTTTTTAATGAGTTCTGAACTGAATGAATGGTTTATGGTATCTTTTGATAGTGGGAATTTGAAACTCTTGCTCAATGTTGCTTGGATTTTGTGAAAATGGAGATTAGTTAAGTAGCTTAAATGGGTTCATGACGAGATTTTTTTATTTTTTTATTTTTTTTCTTTTGGATCGATATAGAATTTGTCTTTTTCACTCTTTTTTCGAGTTCCCTTTCTGGGTCTTGTTGATTTTGTCTCTTTGTTTCCTTATTGGGTGTTGGTTTTGGTGATCTTATTCTGGGTTTCTTGTGTTTTTGGTTCTGTTTTTAGATTTTGCTGATTTGGGGGATTGAGTTTGAAGGGGAAAGATGGCTGCTTCTTCTGCATCTCTTGCTGGTGCTTCTGCTTCGGATCTTCTGAGGAGTTCAACCAGCGGTTTCAATGGTGTTCCTTTGAGAACCTTGGGGAAGGGAAAGTTGGTTTTTAAGAGGAGCGACTTTACAGTTGCTGCTAAGCTGAGGAAGGTGAAGAAGCATGAATATCCTTGGCCTGCTAACCCTGATCCCAATGTGAAAGGTGGGGTGCTGAGCCACCTTTCCCAGTTCAAGCCACTCAAGGAGAAGCCAAAGCCTGTCACTTTGGATTTTGAAAAGCCTCTTGTTGATCTGCAAAAGAAGATCATTGATGTAACTTCTAACTTACTCTGTGTGTGCTGTTGTTGCTGTGTGCTTTGTTTGCTTGAGTGAGAATGAATATGTTGTATTTGTCTTATTCATGGAGGTTGTGCTTATTGCTAATGAGCTAACAGGAATGGTATTTATGCTTGGAAACAGGTGCGGAAGATGGCAAACGAAACTGGACTGGACTTCAGTGATCAGATTCTCTCATTGGAGAAAAAGTACCAGCAGGTTTGACTGTTATAACAAATAAGTTTTGCTCTTAACAAAAGTGGATTACTTGAATGAGCAAACTGATGATGATAAGAGTTCTCATGAGAAAATTGCCATCATGCTTCTCTCTGATTGTCATTTGCTAGATTGAATATATAGCATATTTTTAGAGCACACAGGGTTAGTTGTGTCGTAAGCAAATTAGTTAAGCCTGATTGTCAGTCAGATTGGTGACCATTTGCAACAAATGCTCTGTGACTTCTTAGTAGCTCATAGTATATCTTTGTCTCTGAAATGCAGATTCAACTGTTTCCGCAAATGGTTATTTATTTATTTATGTTTTCTCTTGCTTCTCTTTTGCCAGATGATACTTTTCTTTACATTTAAGTAACTACTAGGGTATCTTGTGTTAAAGAATATTATTTTGTTTTTAATTGTTATATTGTGTTAGAATGATGAGTTTTATTGACTTAGGCTTGTGCTACACTTGTTCTTTACCTGTATTATCAGTATTAGTAGGGGTAAAGTTTATTGTTTTGTAATAAAATTATTCAGAGTTACATTATTCAAAATTCAGATATATACTTTTTTGTGTCATTTTAACTTTTCCTCCCAATCCCTAAAATTTTAACAGTAAAATTGGTAAAAGTCTCATCCTTTCACTACTCACATTATTATTTCAGGCTTTAAAGGATCTGTATACGCATCTGACTCCTATACAACGGGTCAACATCGCACGGCACCCTAACAGGCCAACTTTCCTTGATCATGTCTTTAACATAACTGAAAAGGTCTTCTAAGTATTATTTTTGTTTTTCACTTCAATATTCTATTTATTTCATTTTCTTAATACATATTCTAGTTTCTTTTATGTTATTGAACCACTTTAACCGAATTTTCATGTTTCCTTCCATTTCAGTTTGTTGAACTCCATGGTGATCGGGCAGGTTATGATGATCCTGCTATTGTTACTGGTCTAGGGACTATAGATAGTAGAAGCTACATGTTCATCGGTCACCAAAAGGGTAGAAATACTAAAGAAAACATTCAGCGTAACTTTGGGATGCCAACTCCTCATGGGTATGTTGACTAGGAACTCTAGTTGATACTAGAAACTGACTAGATTTAAGATAGGATAGGAACTCTAATTAACATCGATTTTATCTGCATTTGACACTGATGGTAAATTTCCAATTCAAACAGTTACAGGAAGGCTCTTCGCTTGATGGAATATGCAGATCATCATGGGTTCCCCATAGTTACTTTCATTGACACGCCTGGGGCATATGCTGACCTTAAATCAGAGGAACTAGGACAGGTATGTAGCTAGTTAGGCTCTCTAAGATTCTTTGGCTTTCTTCTGTTACAAGGCTAACCCATTTGTTGATTTTCATGCTTGCAGGGTGAAGCGATTGCCCACAATTTGAGATCCATGTTTGGTCTGAAGGTGCCAGTTATATCTATAGTTATTGGAGAAGGTGGTTCCGGTGGTGCCCTAGCCATTGGATGTGCTAATAAATTACTCATGCTTGAAAATGCTGTTTTTTATGTTGCCAGGTGATTTAATTTTTTACTCCACTATTTGCAAATTTTATAATATTGTAATAATTATTTCAATTATATGCCTTTCCCCCTCCCCCGTACATGTTGGATGAATCTTGTAGAGCTTCTTGCAATAATGTTAACATTGGAAAGTATCTATAGCTGAAGGTCCAAGGTAGATAGAATCATAGAAACCTGGATTCTTATTGAGAAAAAAAGGGATAAACCCCAATTACAATATATATCAAAGACTTAAAGTTATGATTTGTGTGCCACATGCAATTGAATTCTTTCATGAAATTGTTTTTCCCGCCACACCTAAAGCCTTATAAAGGATGTTGTAGAGTCTGAGAGTGTGACTGACAATGTTGGGCAGTGTGAGAAATAGAGGCTATGAGTGACGATATTGGTCAGTGTGTTGTGCACAACGGGACAAATTAAAAAAGCAACACAAACTTTGACACCAGTTAAAAATACGATCTAATGGTCTATATTTGTAGTTTTCTTCATTTCTCACAATGAGCTCTTATTTTATACTTTATCATATATGTGTGTGTGTGTGTGTGAGAGAGAGAGAGAGTGAGTGATATGGTTTACTACTTGCATTATTGTTGATCATTTTACTAATTGAAAAGTCTTTCTGTTCTGTTCTGCTGGTTTGACCTTTATTTATTACATGATTTAGTCCAGAAGCATGTGCAGCAATCTTGTGGAAGACTGCTAAAGCTTCTCCAAAGGTATATACGATGCCAGTACTTTGACTCTTTCAATTCATAATCTTGTAGTTTAACTATTTTTTTTTTATTATCCTTTACAGGCTGCTGAGAAATTGAAGATTACAGCCACTGAATTGTGCAAATTACAAATTGCAGATGGTGTTATACCTGTAAGAAGCTACTATTAATTATGCTTTTTCTCTTAAATCTTGTTCAAATACATGGAATTTATCATCTTATTGGTTTAAATATGAGTATATTGGTAATAAGTATTTCCATGTTAAGGAAAATTTGTCAAACCTTTAACTCCTGCTTGGATTTGTTCTAATTTTATCCTTTCTTGTATAATATAAACATTTGAAATTACAGATTGATAACAATATTCTCTTGGGAATAGAATCTAAATAGAAATTCATTTTGTATTTTCAATAGGAGCCACTTGGTGGTGCACATGCAGATCCAGAGTGGACCTCTCAACAGATAAAAAAGGCTATCAACGAAACCATGGATGTAAGTTTTTCAGGCAGCAAGTGTTCTACTGAAAAACAAATATGCTAACGCATGTGTTAACTTTGGAACTTTCTCTTGTCCATTATGTAGGAGCTCACGAAGATGAACACAGAAGAACTGTTAAAACATCGTATGCTTAAGTTCAGAAAGATTGGTGGGTTCCAGGAAGGTATTCCTATAGATCCTAAGAGAAAAGCCAACATGAAGAAGAGGGATCTATCTATTGCTAAGATTCCTGATGCTG
>PYAF01002540.1:96952-127967 GCA_007407185.1 Glycine tomentella
GACAAAGTTCTGGAGTTGAAGAAAAAAGTTGATAATGTCTTGAGTGATCCAAAAATAAGGGAAACATTTGAAGCATTAAAGGCTGAAATTAAAGGTGCTGGTGCATCCTCAGCAAGTGATTTGGATGACGAGTTGAAGAAGAAAATCATTGAGTTTAACAAAGAGGTAGACTCGCAGATAGTTAATGCTCTGGAGTCAGCTGGCGTCATTGTAAAACAAGACAGCAATGAACGAGGTACAAAAGAACTAAAAAAAGAAATAGAAAATCAAATTGAAAGTTTGGTAAACTCATCGGATGATATTAAGAGCAAGATACTGCAATTGAAATTGGAGGTTGCTAAGGCTCGAGAGACACCTGATTCAGAATCAAAGAATAGAATTGGTGCTTTGGTGCAACAAATTAAGCAGAGCCTTGTGGAGGCTGTTGACTCATCTGGCTTAAAAGATCAGTATGAAAATCTGGTGTCTAATGATGGAAGTTTGACACATGAAGATCCAGCAGGAGACAGTCTCACCGATGACCAGTTGAGGGAGAAAGTTGGTGCAAACCGCACCATTTCTTAATGTGAGTTCATCTAATCTACACAAAATATTCTGTCAGTGTGTTTTCTGAATCGTTAGTGTTCTAGGGAGCATTTTTATTTGTTGCATTTGCCATTAAGAGTTGTACTTGTTGGTCCTAAGCTGAAACCTACATCATGCCATGCTAAAAGAAAGGATATTTTTAACTTCTAAGATGATCTCATGTGATTTTGAATTAAAAATCATATCAGGGAATGAATGAGGTTGGATTTATGTGTATATTTTCTTTATACTTCATTTGAATTGAAAATTTGTCCCTTATTAACAAACTGTAGAAATGCTGCTCATATGGTGCTGGCTGCAACAAGTTAATGAATGGAATAGTGGAAACTGCACCAGTGTGAGTGATCTTGATACATTACCAATATCATCTGCTGGTTGTACATCATCTAGTATTATGGCCAGACTTCTTATAGACAAGTTTTGGTAATTTTAAGGAGATACCGTGTTAATGGTGGCTAATATTTTTTCTATAATCTTCCAATAGAGGACCAGAAGGGGGAATAAAATTGAAAACCATTTTGTACTTGTTTGAGTCACAATGTTGCAGTTATATTTAGAATGATTTTTTTTTTTATTTTTTTTTTATATTTTCTTTTCTTTTCATGTTCATTTTGCTCTTTTTTAATCATTTAAAATGTTCAATTTCTCCCTAAATAGACTTAGATGAACATTGTATAAATTGTTTGAGTTTGAGGAACCAAGTAATAATATGACGCGTGGTGCTGTAATGTTATTTGCAAGAATGATTAGCCCTACTATTTGGTTTCGGAGGTAAGGGGGTGACAAGGTTGCCCTACTTGTTTATTTGCTTAAATGTTGTAGTTGGCATGGACTTTTATCCACATGCAGTTATAACAATTTCATGATGACAGTTGACTATTTATATTGGATTAAATATTTGTATTTTATTTTATTTTGGTCAATATAAAATATCTTTTGAAAATGGTTCTTGCAAAATTCTTTTTTTTTTTTGTCCTTGTAAAATAATTCTTGTAAAATGTTTTTTTTTTTAGATGTACCAAAAGGTGGCCTGTGATTATATAGCCGATCTCACCTGGGGTAAAATGTTTTGATATTGTTGTTGTTGGTACTGTATTTTTTTTCCTTTTAATATATAGATTATTTATTTTTAGTCCCTGTCAAGTATTTTTAAAGAGATTAATTCAAAATGAACAAAATATTATAGGAACTAAAACAAAAAAAAATGATAAGGATGAACACTAAAAAAGTGGTATATATAGGAATATAAACGTATTTAAGCACTTATAATATTTTTGAATTTTTGTTAATACAGATTTATTAATAGTTTTTTTACTGTACGGATTTATTAACATGAAATTAATAACTAGTTTTTTAAAGTAAATATATGTTAAAGGTTAAACTCTTTCTTACCAAAAGTTAAATTAAATACCAACTATTAAACACATTATCACATCATAGTTGCTATATATTCTGGTAAATAGATTGGGAATGCTAATACGTAATGTAATCTAGCAAATACTTTATTCCCCTTGCCCAGATTAAAGCAAATTTTAAAATTGAGAATTTAGTGACATAAATGATTAGTAAAGATATATAAAATGTTTCAATAAGTAATTAATTTGTAAAATAACGCCAACAAAATGTCAAGTGTCAAAAACTTGTTCCTTCTTTCAAAAGGCAGAAAGATGAATGATAATATCTAAACAGTGTTTGGTTTTCTGTTCAAATGTTTCAAATGGACGACTACTTCAATAAACCACTTGGTATGTTTTTTATTAGCTAGCTATAATTTCTAAAAAAATTGCATCTTTGTTTAGATGGTTTCTACCGTAAAGAAGCATATAAAGTGATTCACCTATGAACAAATAAAAATATATTTTTTTATAACACATTTTACCGCTTGGTATGATTATCCATGGTAGAAGTTGCCTCTTCTTTGAACTTAAACTATCGAGCCATTATCATCTATCTCGTCTATATCACTATACTTTCTGGCTATAGCAACTATGTTTATCAAGTAGCAAAATTCAGTGCAAATCATTGGTTCCAGTGAAATTGAGTTTGATTCTCTAAGTTTTAGATTTGAATCTTGTGAATAGAAATCATCTATAAAATTGAAAATATTTCGTATCAATAACATAAATAAAAAATTCTATCCAAATCTCCAAGTTATAAACCATAATAACAAGAAAGCCTTAATAAATGACACCATTGAGTTCACAAAAATATCAATGTTTCCTTTTTTTAAATAGAACAAAAAAAAAAAAAAAAAACACGTCCTTGTGACTTGTTAGTTCCATCTCCCAATTCCCACTTCCCACTTTCCAGCACCTACCCACAACTAAAATTACAATATTTTCTTATAAATCTTTTTTTTTTCTTGCTCTTTGCAAGGATAGCAACCCAACCCATAGGCCATAGCCATCAGACTTTGCCGGTTACTTCTTGTTCTCTTGATGTTCTGTGTATTTCTTTCTCTCAATTCACAGCACCACAACATTTCAGTATGAAGCATGTAGTATTTTTCATAGGCAACTGATAGAGAGTTTAATTAGAGAGGAAGGTGGTGAAAAATGTGCATATATCATGCAATATAACTTGATATGGGAGCGTGTGCTATTTGGAGTCCTTTGATATTTAGCTTGAATTACATGTTTGTCCTCAAAATATTGAAGAGAAACTTAATAGTCAAATATGATCTTTTTTCTGCTACCAATTTTAGTTTCACAGAGAGATAGATCATAGATAAGGATTGAAAATATTCTGTCAAAAATAGTATAGACTACACTACAGATTGCAGTAGCAAAGGCATCATGATGATTAATCCAATCTGTCAGATTTGCATATAACACAAATAGCATACTATGATAGTGACCTTTTCATACTTAAAATCAATGAAATACCAATCCATAAATTATTTATACGTCCCATTGATAAAAATCTCAAACATTTAATTTATCTTTGTCAGAAACAAACTAATTGTACTTTAATTTATCTCCTAATATAGTATCTTACACTATCTTCACGTATGTTAAAGATACAGAAAGCTGAGTATTTCGAAGAAGGGTATAACTTAGACCTAAAATACTTATTTATGTTGTAATCCAATTATAATCGTTATTTCATCTAAATAATCGTTGTCAATTATATCAAGAAGAAAATTAAGGTTTTAAATTTCATTCATGATCACACTTTGATAACATTTTTAGATACGGCTAAAAATTCAATCAATAATGGACACCCTATAAATCTTTGGTGTTACCGCTAAAACCTCAGTGTACGAGTCTTTGAATACCCAAAAAATCATGGTGACTCTTTAAAACCACCTTTAAAAAAATGTGATTTTTTTCACAGTGAGAATGAGTTGTTTCATATTCCCAGTAAAATGAAGTTGAATTTGTTTCGTATTCACAGTCAAATTGAAGTTGATTTTCCCTCCTCTCCTCACTGCCACCCAAGATTGGAGTATAATTGAAGTTGATTTTCATAATAACAGCTTTGGATGTGTTTGCGAACCAGTTCAGTGCAGTTTCCCTCACGTTGCTTTTACTTTCGTGAACGCTTTTCCCTAACGTGGATTTCAACACTTGACCAAACCCACAAAACCTTGATGAAAATAGCATTTGTCAATTTGATTGAAAAACAACAGCAAGAGTTGTTTTTTTTTTTTTTTTTTTTTTTGGTTTTTTGTTTTTAATCCATCTTTTGTCCTTTGAAGTAGCAGTGTCATGAAATAGTCAGCTATAAGCAACACAGAACAATATAAAACGAAAAAAAAAAAGGGAAAGAAAGAAAGAAAACATCCTTGATCACACATTAAGCAAGTTAAGCTGCATTGCATCATCATCATTTTCCCCTTGACCTCTTCCCACATTCCCAATTACAATCCAATAAGAGAAAATCATAACAAAAAATTCAATACAAGTAAGGAATAACAGCCTTCCTTTCCTTAGGATAATCCTCCCCAAACTTCTCCAAATACCACCTCCGGTTGGCCCGGGCCCTGGGAACCAAGTTCGCAAAAGTGTAGACAAAAAAGCCCAGCCCGGCCCATGACCAAGTCATGACGGCCCAGCCGAGCCACTCGACAATCTCCCCAAAGTAGTTCGGACACGCCACGAGCTCGAACAACCCTCCGCGCGGCACCACGTAGCCCTTCCCCTCGCTCTTGAGCCGCAGCAAAACCCTATCGGACCACACATTAATCCCCATCCCCAATAAAAACACCAAAAGCCCACACAAAAACCGGAGCCAGAAAAAGCCCGAGTCATCATAGTGATTGTTGTAGTGAGAGACCCAGCGGGCCTGGAGGTAGGAGTTGAGGATGTTGAAAGTGAAAGCAATTAGGGCTACGGAGAGGGGGAAGCCCGAGGCGGTTTTCTTTGAAGGAGCGAGGAGGAGGTGGAGGGGGTAGAGGATGGTGCGGTTGAAGTAGTGGATTAGGAAGGGAGTTATGAGGGCTTGGGCTTTGGGGTTGTGGGAGTGGAGGCCCAGGGGGAAGAGGAGGAGGGTGAACCAGAGGGTTGGGCTTTCCATGAGGAGCCAGGCTAAGGGGGGAGGGAGGTTGGGCCCCCAGCCGGGCCGGTGGTGCTTCCCGTAGGGGGCCTGGAGGAAGGTGAGGGAGAGGAAGGTGGGGGGTGCGATTAGGAAAAGGGTCAAGAGGGAGCGGTGGAAGAGGGATGAGTCGTCGTCTGGGATCATTGTTGTTTGGGGAATAATGAGAGTGTAGAGTGAAGTGAGATCAAAGCGAGAGAGGAAAAGTGGAAGTGGCATGAGGTTTGGTCACAACCGACGAAGGGAGAGAAGAAAACTCAAAAGGGTTAATTTAATTTTTTATTTTTTCATTTTTTTTGTCCAATTATTAATAAATGATTTAATTTGGTCTTAATTTTTTTTAAAGTTGATGCAATTTGGTTGTTTGCGTTTAATTGTAAACTCTAATAATGGTCAAGGAGTTGTTTAATTGGTTGAGTAAGAAATAAGTTATTGTAAACTCTAATGATATAGTAAGGTCAATTTAAACAAAAATATCAAATTGCATCATTTATTGTATAAAAATTAATGAGTCAAATTGAACTATTTATAGTAAAATAAAACAAAATAAATTAAATAGTAAGACACTCTAACTTAATTAGTGAGCGTCATAAATTGTTTAAGATTTTTATATAAATATTAAAAATATAATAATTAATATCTTAAATTTCATTAAAAAATACTATTATTATCTAACTTTTTAATATACTTTTTATCTATCTAATTAATTAACCCTAACAACTACTCTTACAAGAGAATTCTATGAAAACAAAAATTAATGTTTCATTGGTTTGTAATACGACAATTGATTTGGAACACTTTTCTTTTTTTAACTAAAATGGAACAAAAGGAGTAAATAATAGTACTGGATAAGTAACTAAAACAAAAAATTGTTTTAGAAAAAACATCATTGTTCATTCAGGAATTTTACGTCCAACATCCATCTTGTTAACAACATCTTTAACGCTAATTACTTGACGAAATTCTTATGTTATGATATCATTGTTAAGTTTTTTTTTTTTTTTAATCATTGGAAGAGATCTATATGTTATTATTTATGGTTAAAAAATATTTTCTTATCATTTATCTAAAAATGAGTCATTTAAGAATTATTTAAAAGTATAACATAAGAGAAAAATATTTACAAGTTGTTTAACTATGTTGTGACATTGTAATAATAATTATTCGGAGATAAAAAAAACTCAACATGGATTGCATAAATTGCTCTTATTAGAAATAAAAAAAATTAGAGGGACTAATAATGCTGAAAAAAATATAATAAAAGACTAAAGTTGACAAAAAAAATTGAAAAAATAAAAACTTAATTAATCCAATAAAAAATGCATGTAGCAGTGATATATTTGATGTCACGAAGTATTAATATTATACATAATAATAATATAATAGTATGTTGTCTGAAAAAAAATAGTTTGCATTTTTATATGCATGCACAAGTAATTTTAAAACATACGTGTAATCAGTGGCGGATAAAAAATTCTTTTAGATGGAACATTATTATTAATATTTTCATAGAAAAATATTACAAACTTCTATTAAACACATAATATCATTTTTTTTAAAAAAATACCTATGTTTTTACAAATTTTATAATTGTTCTCAACATATTTTTATATTTTAAAATATTATATGATTTTTTACTATCGATTCTATTGAATATTACAAAGACAAAGTGATAAAATTAATACTTATTCATTTACAAATTTGTTTTATGGAAGCAATATTATTTTTTACGAAAAAATAAAACTATTAAATATATTCATGTAGAAAAAAAGTCTTGTGGAAGTAATTACTTCAATAGCCTAGAACATTTTCTAAAGTTTCTTAAAATTATATATAATACGATATATTAATGTACTAATATTTCTTTGTATTCTGAGTTAAAAGACTATTAATTATGTCACATGATTTATTGGGTCAAAGGACTAATTTAGTATGGTGGCTAAATTTTTTTTACATATTACTAGGTGTAAATGATGAGTTCAGCCATTGCGTTAATTTTATGGATTGTATTAATATACTAATATATAATATATTTTTTTAATAATAGTATATTATATACAATATAAAATTTGCTTTCTAACTGACAAATTTCGAATTGCTATTTAGTTTTTATTTCTTCGTCCCCTCCTGGCTTCGTCTGTCACTCTCTTTCTCCCAGCGGCAACAAACAAAACAAAGCTAACTCCTTACTTCTTTCACTAATCCAACGAACAAACAAACCTCTCTCTCTCTCTCTCTCTCTCTCTCTCTCTCTCTGCTTCTGCTTCTCTCTCTAGGGTTTGGAGTTTCGACACCATGACGAGGGAGAAGCGTTTTGCGCCATAATTCTAGTAGGGTTTTTGCTCTTCCTCCATGCCAATTCCATTCACCGCGTGCGTGACAGAGCGAGTTCCGTTCACTCATTCTGATCGACCCAGTTTCGGTTTTCACCCTCGCGTGAAGTAGGGATTGTTGTTTCGTGCAAGGAATTTCGCTCTGCGAAGGGAATTCGTCGTTAATTTCGTTTGCTTGCTGAGGTACGTTGCCTATGCTACTCTTCCACGCTGTTGTTTAATTTTGCGAGTTCTTGTGCTTCGGTTGAGAATGTTGAGTTGAATTTTGCAAGCTTTGGGTTGGAACTGTGTTGCTCCTTGGTGTTGGGAGGATATGACAGAGTGAGAATGAGAGTGTGTGCGAGAGAGAAGCAGGGTATTTATTTAATTATTTTTTTTAAAAAAAAATTGGGTCTTTGGTTAACTGAGTTGGAGGAAGAACAAAAAATTCGTCTGGGTATTTTTCTCCCCCGCTTGGTTAGGAGAATTAGATAATTATGATGTTTGACAAGGTTTTTGAAAATGGTCTGCAGCCAAATATGTTTGACAAGGTTTTTGAAAATGGTCTGCAGCCGTGATTTTGGCTGCAACTTAAAGGGTTTTGGAGTGACTGTGACCGAAATTGTGGTTGTGTTCACTGCATTTCTCTGCAATTTCCTTTAACATCAAGTATCATGATGAAACTGTGGCCACAATTTAAAATCTTGATGTTTGAACAGTAAGCTAGTAGAAATTGCCTTTCATTTGATTTTAAGAAATCTTGCTGAGGCATGCTGGCTTAATATCAGGGTTTCTGTTTTAATGGTGGTGCAGGTAGGAGGATTATAGGCACTACTGTATGTAGATAGTTACATGTTATTTGCATTGCACTCTGGTGGGCCAATGTTGCTTGGTGCTGCAAAATGATAGTTGCTGTGGATTTGAATGCCTCACCTGTGCCAGAGGACGATCAAGATGATTTTGGGGGCCAGGTCGAAGAGTACCATGCTCCAGAAGAGCATGTGGAATCTGCAGTTGATATTGCTCGCCGGGTATCCTTTCCATTATTTTTATGCTTTTTCTTTGACTTGATTATGTCATGGTGGTCTAAGTTGGCTTTGATTCATGGTGCCGTTGACTACTGTGATAGTAGTTTCTCATTTATTGCTATAGTTTATATGATGTTACTTCCATGTAGGATTTTTGTCGGGTTTCGTTGAGACTTGACACCTTTACTTTCATTTTAACATGTCATTTTAGTGTTAAATTGACTTGACTATACTATTCAGTTATATGAATTGTGAAGAATTATATTTTTTATGCAAAGCTGGATACTAAATGTTAATATTGGTGATGCTGGGTAGAAATTGTAAAATTGGATGCTACCATGCCAAGGCATGGAACAACAGTACAAGATCAATATATATAATTTATAATTTTTATAAAGAGTTGTTGGAAACTAGGAAGGAATGAAATCTGATATCCTGCAATCATAATAGTCAATAGTGTGCCATAGTGGGATAACGGAGTGGAGCAGCCAAGGGATTCAGATAGTGGAGTGGTTTTCAATAGCATGACAGAGGCTTCAAAAACCCATTTTTACCCCTTGAACATATTTATTTTGGTAAAATATTCCACAAAAGCTACTTCTGTTTTGACCTCTATTTCTTCACAATTTCAAGGACTATTTTTTATGCTATGTTCCACCGTTGTTAAATAGCTGCTGTAGGAGCACTGGAGCACTATTGTGTTGCACAATTCCTCATATCCATGATTGCAACATCCACTTTTGTGATCGCTATGGGTGTTGTGGGTGCAGCATGTATATATATATATATATATATATATATATATATATATCATACATATCAACTGCTATTCAACCTTTGCTATTTGTCAGCGATGCTATCTGCTATACGCTATAGCAGATTATTGGTTTTCTGCCATTTTCCATGACCTGCAATTGATAACACTGCTGTGTTCTGTTCTTTCTTCTTCCTTTAGACTTCCCAATTCATATTTTGGTAATTTTTTAACCAATTTGTTAGGTTCTTTTTCTATTAATTTTACCATCATCCTTCATTTTATGACTTGATTACTTTGCCCTTATTGCTCCTAGATTTATGGTGATTGTGTGTAAATTGTGACTTATTATTTATCATGAATTTCTTTAATTGTGTTTTTTATTTTGTTTTGTTTTTTAGGTATGTATATGTGTAGGATAAATTATTTAGTTTGTATCAATCATAATATTTAAAATAACAGTCATTCAGATTCCTGCTAGTCTGCTAGTGTTTTCAAAGTTAGCTGCTATGCACTGTTATCTGAGATTGATAACTATGCCCACAATCAAAATCAACTAAACCGATTCTGTAGCAGCATTAGTAGATGTTATATAGTTATTAGATTCTTAGGATTTGATATGATTCCAGCTACCTATCTATAGAAAGCATTAAAATAATGAGAAAATTTTACAATCCTGGGAATTGGGTCTTTGCTACCTTAATTTGTAATCTGAACTGGTTGGAGTCTTTGACTAGATTTCTTTTTAGCCTTACAATCATATCTATGCCACAGTTCCCCCTGATTCTATGGGTTCCATAAGTAATCAAATGTAGTTTACGTTTAAAAGGCTCTTCTTTAATACTGAGTTCCTGCTTCTTTTTAGGAACGTGAAGAAAGAAAAAGAAAGTTGAAAAGAGAACGTTCAGATGACAAACCTGTGCAAGTATCACAGTCACCTGGACATGATCAGTTATTTCATACTAAGATCCTTAAATCATATGATAGAAGTAAGCTTCCTCCAGGTAAGGATTTCTTTCCCTGGTCAACTCGCTCTCTTGCCAGTTGTAATTAATAATGGCATTTCATTCATATTTCATTCCAACAATATTTTCAAATAATGCTATTGTTTACAGAATTGGGAAATTCAGATAGCTCTTAGTACTATTCCATTTCTATACTTATGTTGGATTATTCTGTAGGATATTTTCTTACATGTCACATGTTTTTTGCTTAATTTAGTCTAAAATTTGTTTCATGGTAAATAAAATTTAGCATGCTATTTTGTTAAAGTTACAAGCAGCCTGCGTTCTTATGGTACTGAATGGAGGATATGTGATACAACAAAATGACACATACATTATATTAGAGCATGCTCAATTTATGAATGCTGTTGGATTGATATTTTTTTCTTCCATCATTTGATATATTCGCAATATACTGTGATAGATTAAGATGGTTGTAAAGGAAAGTATTATCATTTTATTATTTACCTGCAGGTTGGTTGGATTGCCCTTCATTTGGCCAGGAAATTTATTGCATGATACCATCCAAGGTTCCACTTGGTGAATCATTCAATGACTACATCATTCCTGGTAAAAGATACTCATTTAAACAAGTGATACATCAGCAGAGAGTTTTAGGGAGAAAGGTAAGTAGACTTTATTCAAAAAGTTTAATGTTTCACATTAATAGTTTAATCTGTTTCCTCTTCCTTTTCATTTAATTTTAAATGCAAGAGTGATCTAAATGAAAGGGATTTCTACATTCTTAGAAAACAAGATAAAAGAGAATTATACAATCTAGTTTATTTATTTATTTATTTATTTTTTTAAAATTACACTCTTTGCTAATTCTCCTCAGCAGCAGAGTATACATTGCATCATGGTTTGTTTCATTTTTTTAACTTTCTCTTTTTACAGTTTATTACTCTATTGTGTTGCCTTGCAGCTTGGTCTGGTAATTGATTTGACGAATACTTCTCGATACTATCCAGTAGCAGATTTAAAGAAAGAGGGTATCAAGCATGTTAAGGTTTGTAAATGCACCTTTCTCACCAACTAATTCTTTTAATTATGTCTTTCGAACTGTCACTCCTCTTTCTTGTCCTTACATTTGAAGATCATTGTTGTGATTTAGATTCAATGCAAGGGCCGCAATTCTGTACCTGATAATTTATCTGTTAATCATTTTGTCTATGAGGTTCGTTTCTTTCTTAATCATATTGTTTTAATCTTCCTGAGTTATTTTTAAGAATGTGGCATCTATTTCTTTTTCTCGGGTAGGCTGGCTTGTTATTCTTTACATTATTAAGCACATACATTACCTCATCAACATGCTGCAGAAGTGAGGATTTCTGATACCTTCAAAACTATTTGATGTATTGATTTCATATTTTCTTTTACAACTTTTTAACATTTTCTATAGAATATTATATGCTTGCAAATTTCACTGTTATACCATCTACACCTTTTTTCCCTTCTAAAATGTCTTTCTTCTTTATTATCTAATTAATAATTATTTTGTTTTATATCTTAATTTTATACTCCCTCCTGTCCTTTTTATAAGACCCAATTAACTAATATACTAAGATTCAGAAAATTAGTTAGTTTAGTTAGTAGTATTATTGTTATACCATCTGCACTTTCTTTTCCCTTCTAAAATATCATTCTTTTTTATTATCTAATTAATAATTAAGAAAATTAGTTAGTTTAGTTAGTAGTATTAAGTTTGTATTAAATATATATATTTTTCTTCTAAATTATCCCTAATATTAATGAGAGATACTTTTAGTCTTTTTAATAAAAAAAATATTATTATTAGTTTTAATTCCTTTAATATCTTTCATCACTAATATATTTATTACTTTAATTTTTATTGGCTATGCATGTGAATAATCATAGTAAGGTTCCCAAAATGCTCTTTATACAAGACAAAGTTAAACTTCCAAAGAACCCAAGACATTAATGTATTTCATTTACTATTTATTGAACTCAGAAAATGACTCATAATTAAGGGTATCTTTGTGAAAAAAAATTAACGCATGACATTATGGATTGGGTCTTATAAAAAGAACTAAGCACCCCTTCTAATTTGGGCCTTATGATAAGGACTGGAGGGAGAATATCTTATTAAACTTTAACATCATTTTATATTTTTATGCTCACATGTGATGTGATTTTTGGTTGCTTATCTTGTCTGTGTTTTGAAATTACAAAAAATATAAAAATCACAAATGCTTTGTCCTTTTTGGAGAGGAGAAATAGATGGTTTCTGTTAGAGCAACATCATTTTAGTCACAAGTTTTAACTATTTTCAACTCCAGGTTACACAATTTCTATTTCGTCAAAAACACTCAAGGAAGTATATACTTGTTCATTGTACACATGGTCATAATCGTACAGGATACATGATCATCCATTATCTGATGCGCACAATGTCAATGTCTGTTACTCAGGTCAGGGTTGGAGTTACCATATGATTTTATATCTCTGTTAAAGAAGCAATTTAAGTCAAGTATTTATACTTTTGATTTGATCATTCTGCAGGCAATAAAAATATTTTCTGATGCACGCCCTCCGGGAATCTATAAACCCGAGTACATTGATGCATTATATGCATTTTATCATGAAAAAAAGCCTGAAATGATAGTTTGTCCTCCTACCCCCAAGTGGAAGAGAACTCCTGAGCTTGTTGATCTCAATGGTGAAGCAATGCCAGATGATGATGATGATGATGGAGTGCCATGCTCTCCTTTGCATGTATGGATAATATTGAAGTGAATTCTAATATTTTGTATTTATTGATATCTCATACTATATGAGTCGGTTGTTGATCTTCTGTTGTGTTTTCATGTTAGTCTTGTTTCCTGTTTCTTACTAATTCTTCTAATAAGGGTAGGTTTCTTCTTGAGAAGCTAGTTTAGAAATGTGAAACTCCTCTGAGATCAAGTCCTTTGCTTGGTTAGCAATTCTCTAGTTTTGATTCAAATGGGGTGGAGCTTGGGATTTCTCCTGGGGGAAACCAAATAAAGGAAAAAAGTTGTTTCAGGGACCACCTTGAAGGTTTTCTTTTGAAAAAAATGTAAAAGTATAACCTTCAAAATCATATTTGTATTTTTTTTTTTGGGGGGGTGGGGGTGGTATTTACTGCACCACAGTGGTCTGATTGTTCATGCATTGTAGAGTGGTTAAGTTCCTTTGAAATATGTTATCTGATGTGTTGGATGCCTATTGGTTGTCCCCTTCACTTTGAGCAGATTCTGTTGGCTTGTTTTAGAGATTTTGGAAGAATCTAGGGATTTGGTGGCAGTGCTTGTTTTGTTGTTCTTTGATGTACTTAATTTGACTAGAATGAAACTAAGCTTCTACCCAAGTTTTCATTTGCAGCATCTCATTTTTGCTGGTGTTTTCCCATTCCATTGCAGAGAGATTGGACAGCCTTGTTACATTCTTGACTTATTTTCCTCCATGTTTTCTTCTTTGTTTTGGGGATTATCTTAACCTCCTCTCTTTTGTACTTCCTTCTTTTCTGTTTAGTAATTTCCTTTTTGATAAAAATTGGCTGTCGAAAAATTATGGGATTTTCGATAAGTCATTCACCTCTGTTTTTCTACCATTTCATCTTTTCCTTATGTCCATTTTCACTCCTATCAAATGTACTATAACTATTGAAGTTTCATACTTCATAGAAGACAATGCTGCATATTTTCTTGATGTCTGTCAATTCTACCGTGATTTTTTTCTTATTTGGTCTGTCTCAAATAGCATATACGATAACCTCATTCAATTCTTGAACCAAATTGTTAATTAGTTTTTGTACATTAGATGCTTTTTTCTAAAGCTAATTAAATCTCGATATCTTTCCTATTTTCCTAGGAGAATCATGAGACTGACACTATGATGACAAATGATGATGTTTTGGGAGATGAGATACCTAATGATCAGCAAGATGCATTTCGTCAGTTCTGCTTTCAAACACTCAAACTAGTTGGGGTAAGCCTTTTAAATGGTTGTCTTCCATGCTGGAGTTTATTATTTGGAATCCTGTTGTGTTGACAACTCTGATATAATTGGGATGTTTTTAATAGTTTCATCACTGAATCTTTTATTGTTTATTCAATTACATTGCTATGAAAAAATTGGTGGGCATGCATTCTGCTGGTTGTTGCTCTATTCTTTAGACTATGTTTTTGCATTTGTCACATTCTTGGGCTATTGTGTTGTTATTTTCTGTGCTTAGACATGCTCAAGATTGTCTAATCATGATGCTATGTAGAATCAGAAGGGGGAAGAAGTATGTAAATTGTGGGATCGTAACACGGGTTGTAAGATCCTGCTAAAATGCAAAATTACACTTAAACATACATGGATACATATAAATATATTTATGTGTGTTCGTATATAAACTTGAATTTGTCAGAACATTGTTAAGTACAACTCCAAATATAAAAGATAACAAACTAAAACAGCAAGTGAATATAGACCAAGTCACACAACAGCATGAAGCCATTTTTCAGACAGCAAATCAATCAACCCTGCAACTGAAAATGAGAGGAGAATACCGAAGTGGCATGATGGAGAATAGGGGACCTAGTCACACAACAGAGAAGACCCAAGTTGCACCATGCAGCTAAGAACCAAGTCCACTAAACAGAGCATAGAACAGAGGAGAATTTCACAACCTAGGAGCAGGAAAAGAACCACAACACAGGTGTAGCCTTCTGGGAAAATATTGGGAAAAACCCAAGTCCTTCATTGACTAGAGATAATGCAAAGATTGAATACATAAGTGGGGGACAACCCTCACCCTATGAGTTAGCTTTTGGGATTGAGTTAGGTCCAAACCAACATTCTAAGATGGTATTAGAGCCTATCCTAGATCCATTAAACTGGTCACTCACCATATTATCCACACACCAAGTCTAAAAGTGTCTGGGCGTGAGGGGGGATATTGGAAAAAATCCAAGTCCCACATTGACTAGATATAAGGGAAAGATAGAATATATAAGTGGAGGGTAACCCTCACCACATGAGTTAACTTTTGGGGTTGAGTTAGGCCTAAACCAACATTCTAAGAGAAAAGAACCACAACCTAACCCTAAGAGAAAACCCAAAATGCAGTTTGGGAGAAGAGAGAGATCTGGTCTGAGTTGGGTGATGTGAAGAATTTTAGGTTTAAAAAAATGCTTTTTCCCTTGAACCGGGTAATATAACTTTGAGCCATCGTACACCATGAACCCATTTCGGACAAGATCAATGATCCCATGTTTCAGCAAGCAAAATAAATGTTCCTACTCCAGTCCCTCGAGCATGCTCCAATCCCAAAACTCATAGGACCATACAATTCTATGACTAGGGCTGCTCAAAATAACGAGTTTTAAAAAAATAACTATAATTATAATTAGTTTTATATAACTAGTTATATAGAAGTAGCTATAAAATTATAACCAGTTTTATAGTTTTGGTTTTTTCAAATAACTCTTTTATTTATTTAAAAAATAGTTATAGTTATAAAACTATAACTAGTTTTATAGAAATGGTTATTTCAAATAAATTATTTTTATTCATTCATAACCGATTATGTAATTGGTTATATAACTAGTTTATTCATAACCGGTTATATACCCATATTTTAAAAAAATAACTTGTTATATCAAATTATAACTAGTTATAGTTATAATACCCACTTATAATCTAGTTATTTATTATTTATGATTATAGTTATGTAAATACCCAAACCATGAGCACCCCTATCTATGACTAAGCACGCGAGGTTGACAACCTTGGACATGCTATTATTATCAACATCAACTACACCTTTAATCCAAGTTAATTGGGGTCGGTGGTAGATGAACCCAATGATAGATCAGAAATAAGACAGAGAAAGAGAAAGGGAGAGGAGAGGAAAAAAGACAAAAGAGAGGAAAAATAAGTTAGAATAAAAAGATGGGTGAAAGGAAGAAGGAAAAAATGAAGAGGAAAAAAACTAAAAATGGAACGACTGGAACATAGAACTACTAATGTGTTTAACCCTCCACCAAGCTTATAGCTTTCTCCACTCCGTCCTAAGACATACCGTCTGCCAATTTATATCTCACTCCATTAGGTCTTGTTTAACTACCTTTCCCAGGTAAGTTTCGGTCGACTTCTACCTCTTTTTGTGTCGAACGCTTGGTAACAAACTCTTGTTTTTACGGGAGCATCCAATGCTCGTCTCATAAAGTGCCCAAACCACCTCAATTTATGCTCCCTCATCTTTTCACATCCCGGTACCACTGATACCTTTCGTCGAATATCCCTATTTCTTATCTTATCCATCTTCGTATAACCACACATTCACCTTAACATCCTCATTTCTGCTACCCCTATTTATGCTCATGTTGCCTATGTGCTGGTCAGCATTCTGCTCCATATAACATTGTCGGTCTTACAGCTGTTCTATAGAATTTTTCTTTAACTTAAGGGGAATTTTGAGGCCACACAAAAATCCCAATGCACTTCGCCATTTCATCCACCTTGCTCTAATTCTATGATTTACATCTTTATCAATCTCATCACCTTTTTGTAAAATTGATCTCAATTATCTAAAAACATTTTTCTTGGGTACCTTTTGACCAAGTAGATGCACTGTGTCTTGATCACCATCTCATACCCGCGAAAACTCACACTTCATATACTCCATCTTGCTCTTGCTTATCATGAATCCTTTAAACTCCAAAGTGTTTCTCCACAATTCCAATTTCTTATTAACACCATCTTTGGTCTCATCAATAAACATGATATCATCTGCAAAAAGCATACACCATGACACTTCTTCTTGAACTTTGGTGAACACCTACCATGATAGGGAAATACCTTGATGTTCCATTACAAGCTTTGTCACATGTGGTAACCCCATCATACATATCCTTGATTGCATTAACATACTTTAATGCTACCTTTTTCATCTCAAGAGTCTACCATAAGACTTCTCTTGTGACTCTATCATATGCTTTCTCAAGATTTATGAACACCATATGTAAGTATATATTCTTTTCCCTATTCCTTTCCATTAATTGTCATATCAAGAAAATAGCTTCCATGGTACATTTTCCTGGCATAAATCCAAAATGATTTACGAAAACCTTGGTCTCCCTCCTTAGGCAATATTCAATAACTCTTTCCCACAACTTCATAGTATGGCTCATGAGCTTGATGCCTCTATAGTTAAAACAATTCTGGATATCTCCCTTGTTTTTGTAAATAGACACAAGCATACTTTTCCTCCAAGCATACTTTTCCTCCAAGCATCAGACATCTTATTTGTTTAAAGAATCTTATTAAAAAGATTGGTAAACCATTTTAATGCCACATCTCCCAAGCCTCTCCACACTTCAATAGGGACGTCATCGGGCCTCAAAGCTTTATTATTCTTCATCCTCTTTAAACCCTCCTTAACTTCATGTGTATTAATTCTGTGCACAAATCTTCTATTCAGATCATCAAAAACGTCCTCCAAATCCACCTCACTCTTGTCGCCATTCCCATTAAAAAGTTTGCTAAAGTAGTTTAACCTTCTTTCACTCACATCTTCATCCCTTACCAAAAGTTTTTGATTTTCATTCTTGACACATCTAACTTGAGTGAGGTCTTTACTCTTCTAATTTCTATTATTATATGTTTGCAAAATGTTTTGTTATTTTATAAGTATCTTTCATTGTAGAAGCTTTGCTAATTTTCTTAAAAAATGTTATTTTGAACCAGAATATTGTGATTTCTGGTTGCTTTACTTGGAGCCTCTTTCACCATGCTGTGAGATCAATAAGACCTTTTAGTTATTGCATTCTATTTTTCAAGGCACTAAGTCAAAAAGGCTTGCAGGTGAGATACCAGATGCAAGTAGTTATGAAGCAAAACTTGGTGCTTCACCGAGGAAGCAAAATCACTTGCATAAAAAAAACTATTTACAGACCAAATTATTTCTTTATATTTTCTAATACATTTTCTTTATAGTTTTTTCGATAAAGCAATTTTCGAAACAGCAAAGCTTCACAGCTAGATCAAACAGGCACATTGTCTTTTATTAAATGCTCTTCTGTATTTGTCATCCCAATCAAGCTTGGATTGTCATTTTTTTAATAATGTGAAAATTTGTTTTTGTAAAGCTCCTTATAGTTTCTATATACATCTTCTGTTCTGTAAATTTTATATTTTTCTGTAGGTTTAACACTATTAAGTTTTCCTTGTTCATCAAATAAATCAGATACCTATGTTCTTGTTGAATTCTGTGTTCTATTATGCTTCATATTATGTTTATCTTAGTAGCTGATAACATGATTTGCTTCCACTCTCACTTTGCCTGCTATTAGTATGTCTGATGTTTGTTATAGATTGTCATCTTACTATTTCTTATGGTGCAGGCCAGAGGGCACATGCAATTCCCAGGGTCACATCCAGTTTCTTTAAACAGGTCCAACTTATCTGTGCCAATAATGCACTATATTGTGATATGTTATAATAACCAAACAGTAAACCTCAGGCTGCTAGTTCTATAGCCACTATACTTTCATATAGCATGCTTTTATGCCTAACCAATCATATGATTATGTTGGTGGTTAGCATTGTGTTCTTATGTGGATTTCTATCCTTTTCATTTAATGTCTGATAATGAGTCATGCTTCTTGTTTCCTCATGAGGTCCAATTAAACACTCAGTCGGTTCATTTAGGCTTCACTCTTCAGACTTAGTTGGGCCTCACCCCTTTTGGTTGGATTCCATTTATCTCAGTTTGGCGAGCCTGGGCCATTCTCTCTTGACGTTTTATCCTTCCTAGTCAGACAGGACAACTCACCTATTATGTGAATTTGGGGCTTATTGTTCTTACTTAGACACATTAGAGGGAAGAAGTGATCCTCAAGATTAGTGGTGTGTTACTCAAATGCCAAACGATGCCCCAACATGCATGTGGAAGGGGAGAAGTTCAAATGGTTCTTTTCAACTACTATAAGCAGAAGCCTAGAGGGTAGGAGGGATAGATCACTTGAGAGATCAAGAGACAGTTAAAGATCCCTTTTGGGTCAAGATTGAATTTGTAGACTTAGAGTGAATACTTGTGACTTGCCACTGCGGATACTATTTAAATCATAAGTGAGGTATATATAAAGTTTATTAACATGAAGAGAAAAAATTTAAGTGAAAGGATGATAAGAAATCCTCCTAAAGAAGAAAGTGGAACAGATAACCAATAAAACTGAGAAAACCAATGGTACAAAGATTCCCAATCCCTTTAACATATTATGTTAATGAAACTCCATTAAAAATAAAAATGTCATGCACTTGATGCTATAAAGATATCAAATGCCTAATCTTATCCCAAGTCAAATGTTGTGCCTGTGCCAAAGAAACATCCTTAAAAATACAAGTTACCCTCCAAACAAATTCAACAAATTGTAGTATAGATTGTAATTGTTACAATAATTTAGCCTATACTTCTACCAAACCCATGAAAACTAATATTAGAATTGGTACAGGGACCTGGGACATGCCCAATATTAAACAAAAATACCAAATAAGGAAAAGTAAGCTAACCTTTAATTTGTTACCACTAACTAGTCTTACATCCCACATCTTAATTGCAAAAGGTAAGTGAGTGGTTAACTATATACCTCCGGCCAGTCCATATTCTACCAGAAAATTTAAAATCTGTCTCCTTATATGACCTCTAGTGGCCAGATCTGTCAAGGAGAAATCAGATTTTAATGATCTGTACGTAATGTGTTGTCATTTTAGAATATACTATTTTCTACTTTAATGTTTTTTTTGAGGTTGGGAGGATGCTATCATTTATATATTATTGGAAAAATCCCAAGTCTCACATCGGCTACAGACAGGGCCAAGATAGAATATATAAGTGGGGGCAACCCTCACCCCATGAGTTAGCTTTTGGGGTTGAATTAGGTCCAAACCCATATTCTAAGATGGTATCAGAGTCTATCCTAGATCCATTAAATAGGCCACCCACCATGTGTTATCCACACATCAAGTCCAAAAGTAGTGGGCATGAGGGGATGTATTAGAAAAAATGTAAGTCCGACATTGGCTAGAGACAAGGTCAAGATAGAGTATATAAGTGGGGGACAACCCTCACCCATTAGTTAGGTTTTGGGGTTGAGTTTGGCCAAAACTCACATTCTCAGATATTTCTGTAGTTATATATGTAAGTCTTTAAATGAATCAAGTTATGCTTAGGAGGGTATATGGAGAGTTCATACAGATGAGAGCATAGCAACAAATTCTTTTTCTGAATTATGCCAATTAGTGACCTTTTTGCGTATTTTATTGAATATAAATGCTCCCAAAGTTGTCATTTATTTATACACTTTGTAGTTTTGTGAATATAGTGATTATCTTTATCGATTGCAGGAGTTATTTTCAAGACAGTTCCTTATTGATTTGTTGTTTTTTCTGTATTTGTTAAATGTTAAATTTGATTGCTTGGTATGCAGGGAGAATTTACAACTGTTACGACAGCGTTATTATTATGCAACATGGAAAGCTGATGGAACAAGATATATGATGCTAATAACTATGGACGGATGTTACTTGATTGATAGAAGCTTCAATTTTCGAAGGGTCCAAATGAGGTTTCCTTGCAGGATTACAAATGATGTATGCTAATTTATGGTGAAAGTTTCTGAGATTGTTAAACTGTTTTAAATTAATGTTGCATAAACTAATATGTATATATCCTTGCTTCCAAGGGCATGGCTGAGAAGACCCACCACTTCACATTACTTGATGGGGAGATGATTATCGATACATTGCCAGATTCAAAAAAGCAGGAAAGGAGATACCTCATATATGATCTGATGGCAGTCAATGGAGTATCAGTAATAGAGGTTCGATTTATTTGTAGTTGCACAACATAATGCGAGATGCTTTTACTTTGGTTTTGACTATATTGTTTCATTCCTTTTGGACTTTGGGAACAGGAAATCACTTGTGCTTGCCTATAGCAGTCAATTACTTGCATGGTTGAAAAATGCTGAAACTATAATGCAACCCAATTTTTTGCACTCTACTTTTTGCACTTTAAGATTTTTCTCTTTTCGGTTCAAATGGAGGAGTCGAATTCCTGTACTAGGGGGTTTACAAAAACACACATACACTACACAACCGATTGAACTAGTCCTCACTTAAAGATTTATATATTATAAATAGATGGTGTAATGGCTAATATTTCAGTCACATTTTCTGAAAGGATGAAATGTCCTTAAATTGATTTAACATTGGATTATCTAATTAACCATGACTTAAAATGTTTTGGTAGCTTTTCTAAATTATTGCTTTCCTCTATAATCTGTTTTCTTTCTTGCTTTTGTCAATTCTTTGATACAAAGTGTAGCTAGCGATGTATGATTTAGTCCAAATTTGCTGTAGCGACCATTTTATGAACGGTGGAAGATGCTTGAGAAAGAAGTGATTGAACCCAGGAATCAGGAACGGTTCCAGAGCAGAAATCCTTACTATAGATATGGCATGGAGCCATTCCGGGTATGCATCTCTAACCTTAAAACTGGGTATATATTAAGCTTCACTTTCCACTGCTAGCTTAACTTGGCTATTAATGTTTAAAATTATCAGGTGAGGAGAAAAGATTTTTGGTTGCTCTCTACTGTCACAAAGCTTTTAAGCGAATTCATTCCGAAACTCTCACATGATGCAGATGGTCTCATATTTCAGGTGGGTTTAATTTCTTTCATTGTATTAAACATGAGGACGAGGTTAGCTTTTCTGATATGTTGAATAACTTAATTCTGGCTCAATGTCATGCCAGCAAGTCGCCTATTTTCAGTCATGTGGTTTGTAGCCTTTTAGGATTTTTCCTTTTCCCATTGATTCCCTCTCATACCAGGGTCAACATACTACTGCAACTTATTCAATATAAAAATGAATATCCTTTTGGTTTCTGTAGTGATCTTAAAATGATGTCCTGTAAAAGAGACAATAGACTAGCTCATAGAGGACCACTGTTACCTAGACTAGCTCATAGTTCAGATACATTGGTCCATTCATTTTATTTCAACTCCTCCTTTCTACACAAACTGAGTGTTTTCTTTTTCTCTTTTATTGAAGTGAATCGAGGTTGTTACTGACAATATCTTTTACCAGGGTTGGGACGATCCTTACATACCTCGCACTCATGAAGGCCTCTTAAAGTGGAAATATGCTGATCTGAATTCAGTTGATTTTCTCTTTGAGGTGGTATCATCAACTTATTACATATGTTGTTGGATAATGTCTCTTGCTCCAATTATCAAATTGTCACTACTAGTTTGTTGCATGTGCTCCCAACTAATTTCTAGTTGTGTTGACAGATTGATAACGATTGTCAGCTACTTTTTCTGTATGAACGTGGAAAAAAGAAACTCATGGAAGGGTACAGGGTTGCATTTGAAGGTCAGTAATACACTGTTATTATACCTGTCCAACTCATTCAGTTCTGGTGTTAGAATATCTCAAAATATCTAGTGTATGAGAAAATATGTTAGAATATCTTAAAAGATCTTCAAAATACAGTTTAATTTGTAAACAGTTCTTTATTCAGTTATTCCCTAATTTTATCATGTTTCCTTTTATTTCCTTATTGTACTAGCAATAATATACGAGTACTTTACCTAAATTTTTATATAAACAAATAGAATAATTTGTTCAGTGTTTTGTAATGCATATAGTACAGCATACCAATAATGTTAAGATAGCTGTTTGATAAAAAGCTGATTTTTGTTGTATCTACCTATTGCACAGTTTCCTAGATTGTTGACTTTCCATTCTTATGTGCTTTGTTCTCAGACCCTTCTTTATATAAATAGACAGACATACAGATTGCTGAGTGCACAGAACACTTGATGTTTCTCAAAAACTCCTAATCTCAAGTAATAGAATATTATTTGAATTCTTTATTCTCTCTTTTCCTCCCTTTCCTCTCCTAAACAACAATGAGATTTCAGGTGTCATTGTAGAATAGGAAATTCTATTAAAATCAAGTAATGGCTTTATTTGTTTCTCAGTGCGGTACATATTCATATGCCAATTTGGTGTCTAGATTTGTTGGTGATTTTCTTATAACTATAACCAAATTCTAGTACCCACCAGAAAAGTGTATATATGAAGCATGAAGCATTGTCTCAGTTTTGCAGGATAATGCTTTGTTAATACTGTTTTGCATGTTGTCTGTTTTTAAGCTTGCATCTTGTTTGACGATTCTTAGTTGCATTGATTGCAAATGCTTTATGGAATTTTAAAATCTGCAGAAGGGTCGAATCCCTTGCATTATTCCGGAAAGATCATTGAGTGTTCTTGGGATTCTGATAGACAAGAATGGATATTCAAGCGAATCAGAACAGATAAATCAACTCCAAATGACTTCAATACTTACAGAAAGGTTCTATTCTTTGCCAACACCTTTGCTTTTCAGTTTCCCTCGTCTATCAATCTGTACTTGATTGGACCATTCGGTTGATCTATTACAGGTGATGCGAAGTATAAGAGACAATATCACAGAGGATGTCCTGTTGAATGAAATAAATGAGATAATTCGCCTTCCCATGTATGCAGACAGGATAAGAATTGATAGCAAAGCCAATCACCACACCAATATGTCACGGCGAAGGTAATCAATCAGAAATTCTGGGCCTGTAATTTTTTTGCTGGTGGGAGAATTGCATGTCGAAAGTATGTTACATCAGGTGTAAACAAGATCAAATGTATCTATGGATGTCTGCCCGTGGCCATCATCCAAAAGTTCTTCACATTATGTAATTAGTTAGTCTTACAACTCCTTAGTTGATGCTGCAGTTGGTAAAGCTCTAATTCATGCCTGTAGAGTTAGGTTTAGGATCGCAGTGTAAATTATCTTATACTTTTTTAAGTAGTGATTATATCTTGTTCAAAGGGTAGCTGTTTCTTAGGGTTAAGCTCCATTACATTGGTTAGAATTTTCCCTGTATGTGAATATTAACTTGGGAAATACTAACGAGCTTTCCATTATCTCAATGCGAATGTTATTCTGCATTTTGCCTTCTCAGTGTCAATTATGTTAAGGCTGAGCTGAAACACTACAGCTTATTCTTCTCTAGTAGCCCTGTAAAAGTATTCTGGAAAGGGTGTAGGGGGAGACAGTTGCGTTTTGAAAACATTTCAGGGTTGAAGATGTGAATGGGATTAAGAAAAGGGGAAGGTCAGAAGGTGGAATGGACACAAGTACTCATTTCAGTCTGAATTACCTTCCAAGTCTGCAACAAGTACATTTTTTTATAAAATTAATAAAAATGAGTAATTATTAAATGCAAATTTCTTAAAAATAAAATGGTATATTGTCTAAAAATGGTGTGTTTAAGTAACTAGAAAGTAGGCATGGTAGCGGGATTTGAACATGTGGGTATCCGTCTAAGTCCGCCTTGATTTTAACGGAAAAAAATTGAGTTTATCGGGTTTGGGTTTTTCCCGATAGTCAAAAGCGGGGGCGGGGACGGGTGCGGGTATGAGATTACTGATACCCGTTTCGCACCAGTCCCACCCCCATCCCGTAATAAATAATATTAAAAAAATAAAATAAAAATATTATTTTCTAATTTTTTTAATTGAATTGATTGATTTTGTTTTATAATTTTTAAATTATGATCCCTTATTTTAAATGTGGGTTTGTTATTGTTTTCTTTTTGTTACTTTATTAACTTTTTAGTCTGACTTTTCAATTAAAAAAGCTAAATTATTTTTTTATTTTTAATTTTAATCAAATAGTGGGGGTGGGATGGGGCGAGGAAAATCCGACCCCAGCAGAGATGGGGATGAGGATGGATTTTAAAACCCAATGGGGATCGGAGGCAGGGTCAGGGAGCAGTTTTTGAGTCGGGGGCGAGGACAGAGAATGCAATACCCGCCCCCGCCCTGTTGCCATTGCCATGCCTAGTAGAAAGGGGCAAATTCTACCGTGAACCATCAAATAGTGAACCACAGCCACCAGTTTCTAGTTTTGTTTTTTATGTGAAAAAATCGATTTTACCCTTAAAAAGTTAACTATCACATGTTCATTTATTCTTTGGTGTCCCTCACTACGAGGCTACGACCAATCTTCCTCGTCCTCATCCACCGGATCGACCAGATCGCATAAACGGTTATTAAATCCACATTATTTTTTTATATATAATATTAAGAATTAAATGTGGTATTGGTTGCTGGTTTTGAAATTTGTGGCAATGACGCTGATTTTGGTTGTTAGTTTTGGGAGAATTGCAAATCCTCTAGTGGGAAAATCATAGCAGTTTATGTGACCCAACGGGAACGTGTTAACGGGGGCGAAGGCGTAAAAAAATAGTTGTCGTTGTTGCCTTGCAGTTAATCTAGCGTTGTAGATGCGTGATGTGATAGAGTTTTTTCCCCCTTTTCAAACAGTCATGTACCAATAAAAATGGTGTTTTTTTGTTCCTCTATGCCTCTCGGCCATAACTAATTTGACCTCTTTTCTGTTTGCTTTCTGGTTAATTTTCGTTTTTGGCTTGGCTATGTATTTTTAATATCTACTCAAATAGGGTGGAGTGATGGGATCAATTTGAAAGGGTGTTTACGAATTTTGATTGTTTAATTTTCTCTTTTCTTATATATCTATAAAATTGTGACACTAACGCATGGGCACGTGAGGGAATTGTTTAAATCTATGATTGTCAAATAATAACCAAAGATTTTCAATTTTTTTGTATTGTTGAATGTTTGAAATCGGCGAGTCTACTGAGAAATTTTGAGAGAAGCAATTAAAATGGAAGAAAATGGGAGATGCTAGATGAAGAAGACATTAATGAGTTTGTTTGGATACAAGACTATAAGTGCTCTTGAGAACTTCTCTACTGAAAAAAGCACTATATTTCCAGTAGAGAAATTCTCAAAATCACTTTTGACTTGTATCCAAACAGGTCCATTGTGCAATGCTTCTGTTGTGTCTAGTCACTGGTGCATGCGGTGTTGAAGCCACAAAGTTTGATGCCAATGTGAGTGTTTCCAAAGTGAAGAATCAACAATATGAGGAGGAGATCCAAGGCGGGGACATGAAATTAGGGTTGTGATGGATGAACCATGAAAATATAAAAGTATTTGTGTTTGAATGAATTTGGTTTTTCCTTTTGTGTTTGAATGAGATGGGTTGAAGAAAATAAAGTTGATTTTTTTTCTTAGAAAAAAAAGCACTAATTTTTTAATGGATATGTCTCGCTTTAAATATGTTTAAATTACACATCCTATTGAGAGAATCTAACTCAATTGAGTAAAACGCGTGAATTGTTATAAATGTTCTGCTATTATCTTGGATTCCTATAAATATAAAAAAAAAGTTACACAATAATGCACCATGGAAAAACTTGAGATTTAATTATTGTTGGAAAGTTATGTGGATATGAATTTACTTGGACCTACAAAGTAGTTTGACTTTTTTTAATGTTATAGATGTGAAAATTTATTGACTTTGTCAATAATATGAAAGAACTTGATTATCTTTCATTCAATTATTTTTTTCTATTTACAAAACTTTGAATTGATATTTTAGTTAAAACATTCGAACTCGACTTCACTCATATCAACATTTTTTATAAATATTTTTTTATATCTTATTTCAATAAACTTTATGAAATAAATTATCAAAATAAACATTTTAAACTTATTTTAATAAATTTTACATTTAAATTCATGAATGAGCTCTCGTTTAATAAAAATATTTAGTGTTTAATTGAACTGTTTATCCAAATACTTTTTTAATTTGATCCACTTCCATGAAAATGGATACCTTAGAATAAAATAAAAATAAACCCTTGTTTGTTCCTTAACACATATAGCATGGTCTTGGTAGGATCTAACCAGACTTACTATCAAGGAGAAAGAAAGACCAGATCTATTATCTAATCTACCAGGTAACATTGGACTTAGCTGCCAAGGGGTAAGGGCCACATCAACGGTTTTGGTTGACAACAATAAACTGTATTTTTCTGATGATTTCTTCCTTCATTACATATGTAATACTACAAACTGTTTTAAACACTTTATTGTCCTTCCACTGTTTGGATGTTTGGCATTCTTTTTGTGCCATTACCATCTTTCAAGGAACAGTAAAAAAATGTTCTAAAGATTGGAGGTTTATATTCATGCTAAATCAGTTTTCATATAATTACCAATTCAAAACAGTGAACAAAAGTGTTAGCATAAGAGCATTCTACTACTTTTTTAAAAGAAATGTTGAAACAATCATTAGATTGGAGGGTTATATACATTCTAAATCAATTTCCATATAATTATTAGATGTTCTAAAGACATGCTTGCTTATATATCTATTTTCTATGAATTTGCCAATAAACAAGTTTGCAAACTACATCTATAAGAAAAATTTGCTGGGAAACTCCAAACTTATGGTAGGTTTTATTGAATTGAGATGTAATTATTGCTAGCAAACAGCAACAAATGTTTGAACTTTCAATATACACATAGACCATGCAAATACCATGGCATGTCACAAGACTAGATGCGGAATCCCAGATCAGTGAAGTCTACCTGATTGGTGTCATGCACACTTCATATCATACTATTGAATTTTGAACATAACACAGGCTTCTCAAAGACTGGCAAGCCAATCAATCACAACGCACCATCATCCCCACTGACGAGCTTCAACAAATGCATTTGCACTTGAATATTTCCTGTACTGGTGTTGGTCAGAAACATTTCATATTTCAAAAACATAACATAAATTAGCGAACCTACATACATGATAGATGATGCCCATATAGCATTCTAGGACTCAATAATCAGTTGGTAATCTGTTATAGTTAGCAAGCATCTATGACAAGCTTCTATCTTGCTAAATGTTTGCCCTACACTCATTCAGTTAATAATCGATCAAGATTCAATTTCAGAATTCAATTTCTTTTTCCAACTCTCTTCGGATACTGAAACTCTAATACACTCAAATACAATAATAAGCAAATATAGGTCATCGGTGCAAACTATGTCTTCAATCTCTGCATACTAGTAAGGGAAATTCAAAATCATGGGAAGAACACCAAAGAGAGGTCTTAAAACAATCCTAACACAAACATTATTTAAAGGTAATAAATCTATTTTATAGATGATCAAATGGCAATTCAGTAGCTCTAACAGTTGATTTATCTAATTGGATATAGAAGTTCTCAATATGAATGTAATCAGACGAATTGTTAGTCTTCTGCAATGCCATTCAGAATGAGGGTTCTTTCAAATCTTACAAGGTCATTACAAAACTATACCAGAAAGATGATACTTCAGGTTTCTTTGATAAAAGCATACTTAAGCAGAAGAAAATGCACTAAGGGACTTTCACATCTATCCAAACCTTCATAGAAAGAGATATAAAGCTGAAAATTACACCCTTCTGAACCTCTTGTGGAAAGAATTTTCATTGGAAAATACCATTAGTAACGTAGAAGCTAAGTTAAGTAAAATCTTAGCACATCATGCATGTGCAATCTTTTCAAGGTTATGATGGTCGCCACTATCCAATGGAATAAGCTTCTAATATCTTGTGGAATTATCTAGAGTAAATTCTTTGATTAAAAAATCATGTTACACTGTTGGGCAATGGATTTTCATAAACTTTTACTGAAATATGTAATTGTAAACATCAACTTATACTGCTTCTATGTTTTTACACTGCATTGTGTCTACTTAGGAAATGTTATTGCCTTTGATTTTCAGAAAATGCAGGCATTATCAACACAATTTCAACATCCATGTATCTAGACCAAAGTCGTTTAATCCAGCAAATTGCACCATCACACACACACACACACACAAGTGGTGTTCATCCAGTTAACGAAATCATCCATATATTTCAGCGAAATCATCCATATAGCCAACAAAGTTAATGAAAAGAGCAATGTTATCTACTAGTACAGAAAGAGAGAGAGAGAGAGAGAGAGAGAGAGAGAGAGAGAGAGAGAGAGAGAGAGAGAGAGAGAGAGAGTAAACACTGACATTTTCCACTCTTATCCGATCACAAACTCTCATGTATGATAAGATTGTTAGACTTTTAAAATAACTACCAAGTCATACTGATTTCTGATTGATTTATGATTTGTTAATCTAGTAAAAAAAATTACACTGAAAGTTCATAGAAAATAAACTAAAAAAAAATAAAGAAAAAAGAAAGCATAGAAACACAAAATTATTACACACACTTAAAGGCTTATATGTAAACTCACCTCAAACCAAAGGAACCCATCCAAACATGGAAATCAGAACACTTGCAGCACAGGTCTTTTGCCAAGCCTCTTGATCTCTCTATCCATTTTCCCAGTAAGCATCAACCCAAACATCTTGAAATCACACAAGAGTGACCAAAAGGGGTGTCCAAAAGTGGCTGGAACATTCCCCTCCACAAAGAAATGACTGTACCAGGCACATCCATACCCAGAAAAGGGCACGAAGAACAAGAACCACCAGCTGAAGAAAACGGAACAGAACAAAAAGAAAATACTGAAGAGCGTTCCCACAAAGTGCCACCTCCTCGTGGAAGGCTTCGAATGCTGGTTCACGTAAAAGGCCCAGAACTCCTCCAAGCTCCTGAAATTCATGGCTTTCAGAAAAAGCATAGGCAAAAAAATCAGATTTTGATGAGAACCCAATTAGAGAAAGAGGTGAAAATTCGTGGGGGTTTGAGTTTGAAGGGATTGGGGTGAAAAGAGATGAAGAGGGTTTTTCCTGATAGTGAGGATTTTGGAAGGAAAGTGTTGATGTGGTGTTGGGGATAGTGAGGACCACAGAAGGAAGGGGTCAGAGATTGTGTTGTGTTGGGAATTGTGATGTTGTTGAGGAGAGTCAGGAAAGGAAGGATTGGTTTTGTAACTTTTGTTGTTGGACTTGTTATTGGTAGGTTGATTGTGTTGAATGGGACATAGGTTCAGTGCACTTGCATAATCACACACATTCATGACGTTTATGCTTTATATAATTTTTTGATGAAAATTGAATGGTTCAGATCTTAAATGTGTTTTATACATGATTTATAAACATAAAGCATGAATCATTCGATCTTTATCCAATGGCTAGAGTTTGATTACTGTGTGAATGCGTGTTTGTGCCAATTGCAGGCAATTTGGGTAAACTTCAACGTCAAGCTTGTCCTCATCTTATTCAGTTTACCGTTCACCCTCTTTTGTTTCATTTTTTTTTTAAATTTTTCTTTTTGTATGATTTGCTTGTTATTTTTGAAAAAAATGCAGGGTAAACACAAAAAGGAGAATAGGATACCTCATATTCACGTTGGGTTTTATGGTACAGATATTCACGTTGGTTAGAATAGTTATAGCTATTTTGTTAAAATAACTAAATAAGTATAAATGTATAATTAGTTATTTGAAAAAATAAATATTAACGGTTTAAAAAAAAATTAGCTTTTTTAGTGAAGAATTGTTTAGTTGTTATTTCATGTGAAAGTGTTAACTTTGCAGTGGTTTGCTTATATTACATAGTCTTTATGATTCTTAGGGATGAAAATAGATTATATCAAATTTGTTTAAATTTGGTTTTGACTTTATTTAAAAATATAAAGTTTGATACGACCTATTTATCGATTATAGATTTTTTTAGATTTGTTTAAAAGTTTAACTTGACCTACAAGCCTATCAAAAAATATGTCATAAATATAAATATAGAGATTTGTAAATCTAAAATCAAATTTATTCAAATCTTGCTTACTTTCTCTTTTTTTTTCGTTTTATCATCTTTTTTTTTTCCTTTTTTCTTCTTTTTTTTCATTCCATATTTTTT
>PYAF01002540.1:128067-138104 GCA_007407185.1 Glycine tomentella
TTTCATCGTTTTCCTTTTCTTTTTTTTCTTTTTCGATTTTTAAATAATTATTTTTTCTTTCATTTTCATTTTTTTAATTAATTTTTTTAAAAAAATATTTTTTTTTCCATTTTTTTCTTTTTTTTTTAATATAGTCAATTTGTCATATCCTAATTCTATCTAGACCTACCAGACTTTTTTTAAAGTTTTGAGCTTGACCTTTTTATTTAAACAAGTTTTTCAAAAAGTCTTAATCTGACATTTATAATAAACAAGTTAGTTAAGGACAGACCTTAAACCGACCAGACTAAATGTCCCTGATAGGCGACCTGACCCATTTTCATCCCTAATGATTATGTGATAGTGGTGTTAACCTAATCGACTAGATGTAGTATTAGATAGGTCAATTCCATTTTTTAATAATTTGAAATATGTAGAAAAAGTGTTAAATTTTAGAACAATGTGTTAAATAAAACTAATTGAAAAATTAAGATTTTTAACTTACAAATAAAATTGAGAGGAAAGTAACAATTTTAAAAAATTGAGAACATTTATTTGAAATAAAATTGAGAATAAACTTACATAATCTTTAGAAAATGATACTTACATAATCTTATATACACTAATGCATTGCTGGAATGCCTTATGTAACATACCAAAAATTTAAATATGTTAGTTAGAGATAAAAAGAGAAATTACAAAAATGCTTAAAGAAGAATGACCATATTATCCTTTCCCTTGATATAAGAATTACCATATTACCCTTGAAGTAGAAATTACAAAAATGCCCATGAAGTAAGTGTCAAATTACCAAAATACCCTTGGATATTTTGATTAGATATTTTGAAGTAAAAATTACAATAATACCCCTAAAGTGAGTAACAAACTACCAAAATACCCTTAGATATTTTGTAGAGACTCGAGGAAATTATAGAAATACCCCTAAGATGACAAATTACCAAATTATCCTTAGTAATAGATAAATATCACAAGAAAAATAGGAGTACCTAGATTGGCCGAAAATTTATGATTAGGTAAGTCAGAAGATAAGTCTCTAAATTTTACTACCCAATATAATAAATGCAAGTAAATAAACCTTACAGTAAAAATGAAAGAAAATTGCATGAATATTTAAAGCTATCATGAACTATAGTTTCAGACCATGTGATAATATGATGAAGAAAATTATCACATGAGAAACACCTGTGATGGTAGTGTGATACAAGAAGGATATGATAGAAGCTAATGGATTCAAGTGACAAGTTTAGAAGTGCTTAGAATATATTTAGTTATGATTAGTTAATTTAAGAAAAGAAACCAATCCTAGCTGTGTAGGATTTTGGACAAAGGCTTAAGATTTTATATGTATGTTACATACGTAACTAGTATATGAATTGGAAGACATATGAAGTACACTAGATATAAATTAAAAGAAACAAAAACATAAGACCAAGCAAGCTTATACTTGAGATTTTTCAGTGTAACACCCTGTATGCATCCGGTGTGTCAACATATTACTTAATCAGAATAGCACAGCAATTATCATAGATAATTAAAAATGGAAGCATTAAACAAAAATGACGTTATCAAACGTCATTACCAACATCAACTGTACATCATATATGGTGAATTCTCATAATATACACTGTATACATATCAAAACGGTATATATCCCTCATCAGTACCAAAATACAGGCATAAAATCAAAATATCAAAATATAGAGCCAACATGCTCTTCACTATATGCCTAAGGTTCTCTCAAAACCATATCCCTCTACTCGGACCTCTTGCCCTGGGATCTATCAGCCGCTCCCTGAGCATCACCTGCAAAACATAATCCCCAACAGGAGTGAGATAACAATCTCAGTAAACTCAGGGTCTTTGGAGGTCTTTCCTCCCCCTGGTTCACTTCCATGCACATAATATCAAAATTGACATTACCAAACTAGCCGTCACAGCTATCAAGTCATATCACATGTACATAACATACATACACATATATCAATGCCTGAGGAGGCTTCATCCATTTATATGGGCACATCTCACATCAGGACCTGCTACTCATGCCTGAGGAGGCTTCATCCATTAATATGAGCACATCCCACATCAGGACTTTCTTTCTTTGCCTGAGGAGGCTTCATCCATTAATATGGGCACATCCCACATCAGGGCTTATATATAAAATGTTATTAAATTCAACTTTACTGGCCAGAGAATCTAATCAAGCACATAACAACACTATCACATTGTTCAGCTCATCATATACATGTTTCCATAAACAGTAACACACAATTTCAATATACACGCATCAAAATATACAATAACCATAACTCCCTCGGAGTATGGTGGAACACAACAGTGGGAAACACTCCCAAGAACAAAGAGCTTACCTGCTCTCAGCGTTATACCGGCTCTCCCAGCTTCGTGGTTACAACCACTAGCAAGATCACTATCACGCCCTACACAAGGCATAAAACAATCAATCAATAACGGTCCTCAGCCGTTAGAATGAAAGGAAACGCTATTCCCTTCCATTAAAACCTCTCTGTTCTCTATCTCAGGGTTAACAGAGCTGACCACCTTATAGGTGATTCACAGACCCTCAACAGGATCTATCTTGGCCCAACCAAGATCTTAGAGTCCCCTTAGACTCTGCATAAGCTCAATTCAATGCTCTAATCAGACCATATAACAACAATTTTTCAACTTGGCTAAAACAGCTATATCAACACATTTTCACCGTTTATTTGGCCTTCTGAACAACTTTTGTAAAGGCACTTAGGCTCATAACTATCATAATATCTTCCATTTACTCAACATTTTTCCTACCCATACCAAACTCATAGTCAAAATCAAACTTCATCAAAAATCGTGTTTCAAAGTTTAATATTCATCAGAACAACCTCCTGAGCATACTTTTCTAAAGAACCCAAGTCTAATTCCAGCCCTATCACAAAGTGGTCACTATTCATCCCAAGAACAATTTCACAAATCAAATGGTAAAACTTGAGTTTCTTACCTCTAAATCGACAGGAAAGGCTAGAGAACAACTTTTCCAAGCTTGAACGTCCTTAAAACACCTTCTTTTCTCCTCAGAATCAAACTTTGTGAATTTTCCTATAGAACTGGATCTCTTTGTTTGATGGTTTTCAGAGAAAAGTGATGATAGAATCTAGCTCATTGAGTAGTTCCTTTCAACTTTCATGTTGGGTGTGAAAGGTTTTGGTCAACGGTTGAGAGTTTAAGAAGCTTCTCTAGTTCATCAATGGCAGAAGCAGAGAAAAGGAAAAAAAAAGACAGAGGAGAGAGAGAGAGAGAGGCTGTTATATTCACCCCACCTTTTTTAAGAATTTTGTCCGCAAAATTCAAAGACATATCTGTCAAGTAACTCGGGGTATAGCTGTACCAGCTCCTGCTCTCGCTCCCAAGTCGCCTCCTCAGGTGTTCTCCCTTCCCATTGTACCTTAACTATAGGAATGGTCTTACTCCGGATCTGCTTCTCCATCCTATCCAGAATCCGTATAGGCCATGTAGGACAAGTCAAATTCTCTCGAATCTGGACGGTGTCAGGCTCCACCACGTGCGAAGGGTTTGACACATATCTTCTCAGCTGTGACGCGTGGAAAACGTCATGTAGCCCTGACAACTGGGGAGGCAAAGCTAGCATGTAGGTCACTGGTCCTACTCTCTGAAGAATCTGGTAAGGACCAATGAACCTAGGACTAAGCTTCCTCACACTTAAAGCCCGTCCAACACCAGTAACTGGAGACAACCTCAGAAACACATGGTCGCCCTCATCAAACTGCAGCGGCCTGTGTTTATGATCATAATAACTTTTCTGTCTACTCTAAGCCTTCAACAACTTATCTTTGATTAAACGGATCTGCTCAGTAGTCTCCTGAACCATCTCAGGTTCAAGAAGCTGTCTCTCACCCACCTCAGTCCAACATACAGGAGTCCTACACCTCCGGCCATACAATGCCTCATAAGGTGTCATGCCTAAACTAGCATGAAAACTATTATTATACGAGAACTCCACTATAGGTAGGTATTGATCCCATCTAGTACCTTGCTCCAAGGCACTAGCTCTCAACATATCCTCCAAAGTCTTGATGGTCCTCTCTGTCTGACCATCTGTCTGAGGATGGTAAGCTGTACTAAGCCTCAGCTGAGTCCCGAAAGTCTCCTGAAGCGTACTCCAAAATCTAGAAGTGAACTTCGGATCTCTGTCACTGATAATACTCTCTGGGACACCATGCAGTCTGACAATCTCTCTGGCATATAGCTGAGCCAACCTCTCTGCAGTATAGTCAGTCTGAACAGGTAAGAAATGAGCAGACTTGGTTAGCCTATCAACAATTACCCAGATGGAGTCACATCCACTCTAAGTTCTCGGTAGTCCAACTACAAAATCCATGGAAATGCTATCCCATTTCCACTCTGGAATCTGCAACGGCTGCAGTAGGTCTGACGGTCTCTAATGCTCAATCTTCACCTTCTGACATACCAGACATTTAGTCACATACTCAACTATGTCCTTCTTCATCCCTGGCCACCAGAACTTCCTCTTAAGGTCCTGATACATCTTAGTGGCACCCGGATGAATGCTGAACTGGCCCTTATGAGCCTCCGACAGAACTGCATCCACCAGCTTGCCCTTAGGCACAACGATCCGATCTTGGTACAACACCAAGTCATGAGTCTCCCAGGAAACATCCTGTTGACCAATCATGGCCCTCACATCATCATCATGTTTCTGGGCTTCCCGGATCCTCTGAATCAACTCGTTATCAATCTTGGTCTCTCTCAACTCAAGACTACTAGCATCCTATGTCACAGTCAGGTGCATATCTCTAAACTGCTCAATCAACTTACAGTCTGAGATTATCATGCAGGCAACACTCACATGCTTCCTGCTCAAGGCATCAGCAACTACATTCGCCTTGCCGGGATGGTATTTCAACTCAAATTCATAATCTTTAAGGAACTCCATCCACCGTCTCTGCCTCATATTCAACTCCTTCTGATCAAACAGATACTTAAGGCTCTTGTGGTCACTGAATACCACTAACTTGGCACCATATAAGTAACGCCTCCAAACCTTTAGAGTAAAGACAATAGCTGCAAGCTCTAAATCATGTGTAGGATAATTCTCCTCATGTGGCTTCAGTTGCCTGGATGCATAGGCAACCACTTTCTTTTCACGCATCAATACACATCCAAGTCCTTGCTTGGAAGCATCACAATAAACCTCAAAACAACCCTTAGGATCAGGGAGAGTCAATACTAGATCTGTGGTCAACTTTTCCTTTAGTCTCAAGAAACACTCCTCACATTCATGAGTCCAAACAAATGGGCTACCTTTCCTGGTAAGGCGGGTCAAAGGTAACACCATTTGTGAGAATCCTTGAATGAACCTCCGATAGTAACCTGCTAGACCAAGGAAACTGCGGACCTCTGAAACATTCTTGGGCCTCTCCCAAGACATCACAGCCTCTATCTTACTGGGATCAATTGCTACCCCAGCTGCAGAAATCACATGGCCCAGGAATTTCACCTCTGAAAGCCAAAACTCACACTTAGACAACTTAGCATACAACTGATTATTTCTCAATGTCTGCAGAACAATCCTGAGGTGCTCGGCATGCTCCGCCTCCGTCCTGGAGTAGATCAGTATATCATCAATAAACACCACCACAAACTGATCTAGGAATGGTCTGAATACCATGTTCATATAGTTCATGAACACTGTAGGGGCATTCGTCAAACCAAAGGGAATGACCTAATAGTCATAATGACCATACCTCGACCTGAATGCAGTCTTCGGTATGTCCTCTGGCTTAATCTGAATCTGGTGATATCCGGATCTTAGGTCTATTTTGGAGAACACACAGGCTTCCTTCAACTGATCAAGCAAATCATCAATTCGAAGCAAAGGATACTTATTCTTTATAGTAACCTTATTCAGCTGCCTATAATCCACACACAACCGCATACTTCCATCCTTCTTCTTCACAAAAAGAACCGGTGCTCCCCACGGTGACACACTCGGTCTAATAAACCCCTTGGACAGCAAATCCTCAATCTGTACCTTTAACTCCTTTAACTCTAAAGGAAACATGCGGTAAGGAGCTATAGATATGGGTCCCACACCTGGAACCAAGTCAATGGAGAATTCAATCCTCCTATCCGGCGGAAGCTGTGTAATCTCATTTGGAAATACATCAACAAACTCACTCACCACCGGAATCATTGACATATCCAACCCCTGTCTCTCATCTGCTGTACTAAGCAAAAGATAGCCCTGAGCTCCTCTCTTTATTTCCTTCCGAACTTGCAAGACCGAAATAAATGAAATGGAACTCGAGCTGACTCCCTCTGAAGGCACTACAACCTTCTTATGGCAACAGTCTAGCATTATGCCATACTTGGCCAACCAATCCATGCCCAAAATAATCTCAAGGGTAGGCATCGCAAGACAATACAAATCAACAACATATTCCTTGCCCTCAAACTGAAAATGCACATTTCTGCAACACATATCTACTCTACACTGCTCTTTAGAGGCAGTAGTAACCTCCATAGGAGAAGAAAGTCTGCACATTGGAAAGTTCAACCCTAAAGCAGTGCGATCACTAATAAAAGAATGAGTAGCCCCAGAGTCAAACAAGACTCTTACATCATATACATCAATCAAAATAGTACCTCTGATCAAATCCGGAGCTTTGGCTGCCTCTCTAGCATCCACTGTGTAAATCTGGCCTGCAGTAGGTACTACTGATATCACTGGAGCAGCTATAGCCCGACCGCCTGCCTGTGGACACTCCCTAGCATAGTGGCCATGCCTGCCACATCTATAACACACCAACTGACCAGTGGAACACACTCCCCAATGATTCTTCCCACAAGTAGCACACTTAGGACGTGGACCTGGTCTCTGTGGTACTCCTCTCTGATTGGGGCCCTTCTTAAATCTGTCTACTGGAGAAGAAACCCCCAAGTCTCTGCCCTTGCCCTTCCCAGTAGGACCTGATCCACTGGGTCTCTTCACCTCCTGTCTCTCTGAGGAAATAGGCTGGCTGCCACTGCGCCTCCTAATCATATCCTCCACCTGGCGGCACTATCTCACCAGGCTACCCAAGTCTCGAGATCCACTGCCAGCGATCTTCTCCTCGGTACTCTCTCTAAGTCCTCTATAAAACTTAGCAGCAAGAACCTCTGCATCAGGTAGTGCCATCCTGAAATACGCATACTTAGCCAACTCATTAAACTTGACCAAGTACTCGTCCACTGACATCTGTCCCTGAGCAAGGCCCTCAAACTCAGCCTGCTTCTGCTCTCTGGCATCTTTGGGGAAGTATCTGTCCAGGAACTGTGCCTCAAAAACCTGCCAGGTGATAACCTCACCCTGGTCTCTCAACAACTGTGAAGTGGTAACCCACCACTCATGAGCATCTCCCTGAAGCATGTATGTAGCATAGACAAGTCTTTGATGGTCTGAACATTCCATCACAGTGAAGATCTTCTCTAGAGCTTGCAACCATCTGACAGCAGCAATGGGATTATACTCCCCATGAAAGGCTGGAGGGTCATGCTTGCGGAAAGTAATAAGCATCTTCCCTCTAGCAGCTGTATCCTCATCAACCTCAGATTGGGACAACCGGTCCCCTCTGTGGTGGCTAGGCCCATCAGAATGACGGCTACCTCCACCCTGGTGGCGACTACCCTCGCCCTCATATGCAGGTGATGGAGAGGGTCCTCTATCCTCTCTCCGCAGAGATCTCAACTCTGCCATCAACTCCTCATTGACCTTCAACAAGGCCTCATTCGCCTGTCTACTCGCAGCCATCTCATGCTGCATAGCTGCCAAGGCGGCTATAACTGGGTCGGGTTGTCCATCTGCACCCGTCGTCTCACTATTGTTCCGGGTCCTCACCATGGCATTGCACATGTCACATAAAAGGGTGAGTTGATCAGCCTCACACTCAATAATCACACATGCAATAGTCATAATGAACACCTAGACCATTAGTGAACAACACACAATTCACCATACATAATGCTTCCCTATAAAACTGCTCTGATACCATAAAATGTAACACCTCGTATGCATCTGGTGTGTCAACATATTACTTAATCAGAATAGCGCAACAATTATCATAGATAATTAAAAATGGAAGCATTAAACAAAAATGATGTCATCAAACGTCATTACCAACATCAACTGTACATCATATATGGTGAATTCTCATAATATACACTGTATACATATCAAAACGGTATATATCCCTCATCAGTACCAAAATACAGGCATAAAATCAAAATATCAAAATATAAAGCCAACATGTTCTTCACTATATGCCTAAGGTTCTCTCAAAACCATATCCCTCTACTCGGGCCTCTTGCCCTGGGATCTATCAGCCGCTCCCTGAGCATCACCTGCAAAACATAATCCCCAACAGGGGTTAGATAACAATCTTAGTAAACTCAGGGTCCTTGGAGGTCTTTCCTCCCCCTGGTTCACTTCCATGCACATAATATCAAAATTGGCATTACCAAACTAGCCGTCACAGCTATCAAGTCATATCACAAGTACATAACATACATACACATATATCAATGCCTGAGGAGGCTTCATCCATTAATATGGGCACATCCTACATCAGGGCTTATATATAAAATGTTATTAAATTCAATTCTACTGGCCAGAGAATCTAATCAAGCACATAACAACACTATCACATTGTTCAGCTCATCATATACATGTTTCCATAAACAATAACACACAATTTCAATATACACGCATCAAAATATACAATAACCATAACTCCCTCGGAGTATGGTGGAACACAACAGTGGGAAACACTCCCAAGAACAAAGAGCTTACCTGCTCTCAGCGTTATACCGGCTCTCCCAGCTTCGTGGTCACAACCACTAGCAAGATCACTATCACACCCTACACAAGGCATAAAACAATCAATCAATAACGGTCCTCAGCCGTTAGAATGAAAGGAAACGCTATTCCATTCCATTAAAACCTCTCTGTTCTCTATCTCAGGGTTAACAGAGCTATCCACCTTATAGGTGATTCACAGACCCTCAACAGGATCTATCTTGGCCCAACCAAGATCTTAGAGTCCCCTTAGACTCTACATAAGCTCAATTCAATGCTCTAACCAGACCATATAACAACAATTTTTCAACTTGGCTAAAACAGCTATATCAACACATTTTCACCATTTATTTGGCCTTCTGAACAACTTTTGTAAAGGCACTTAGGCTCATAACTATCATAATATCTTCCATTTACTCAACATTTTTCCTACTCATACCAAACTCATAGTCAAAATCAAACTTCATCAAAAATCATGTTTCAAAGTTTAATATTCATCAGAACAACCTCCTGAGCATACTTTTCTAAAGAATCCAAGTCTAATTCCAGCCCTATCACAAAGTGGTCACTATTCATCCCATGAACAATTTCACAAATCAAACGGTAAAACTTGAGTTTCTTACCTCTAAATCGACAGGAAAGGCTAGAGAACAGCTTTTCCAAGCTTGAACGTCCTTAAAACGCCTTCGTTTCTCCTCAGAATCAAACTTTGTGAATTTTCCTAGAGAACTGGATCTCTTTGTTTGATGGTTTTCAGAGAAAAGTGATGATAGAATCTAGCTCATTGAGTAGTTCCTTTCAACTTTCATGTTGGGTGTGAAAGGTTTTGGTCAACGGTTGAGTGTTTAAGAAGCTTCTCTAGTTCATCAATGGCAGAAGCAGAGAAAAGGAAAAAAAAAGACAGAGGAGAGAGAGAGGCTGTTATATTCAGCAAAATGGACGTGAAAACATGTGTAGGTTAACGTATAAGCTCTAGAACTTTGTATAAAAGATAATTTTGCAACCAAGCTTAGGAAAAATCAGATTTGGCTTCTTGAAAACTCCATTCCACGTGCATAGGCCAGCCAAGCTCAAAGGAATCTTGCTTCTTGCTTAGTAAGCATGCATTTAATGCATAAAATTAAAATATCTTAAGGTCATGATTACTTAGTTACTTTAGAACCAA
>PYAF01002540.1:138204-162008 GCA_007407185.1 Glycine tomentella
AATTTTGCAACCAAGCTTAGGAAAAATCAGATTTGGCTTCTTGAAAACTCCATTCCACGTGCATAGGCCAGCCAAGCTCAAAGGAATCTTGCTTCTTGCTTAGTAAGCATGCATTTAATGCATAAAATTAAAATATCTTAAGGTCATGATTACTTAGTTACTTTAGAACCAAACCAAAGACTAACTAAGTTACATCCTAACTAATTTCTTTACATCCTAACTAAATCTTTTCCTATAAATACCCCCTTGAATTAAAATTCTGCACAAGCCATGCTATTCCTCTCAAACTTACGACTAATTGCATTTTCTCTCTTCACTTCCTTCTTGATATAAAAACCATAGCCCTTCACTTCTATTTCCTCCTTCACCTTTCCAAAACATCAAATTCTAGACAATACTTTCATTCTTTCAATACCTTGAGGTGCAGCCAAATACTTGGAGGAATTGGAAGCAAACTTGTTTGAGGTAGGTGAAGGTTTAGATTTATTTATCACTTGATTCTTGAGATTATTCGAACGGTTTGGAGCTGAATTTTGGACTGTCTTTAAAATTTTATATGTCCCTCTGTACTTAACCAAACGAGGTGTTTGACGACTCATTTTAAAGCTTAGAATGTCCTCTAGGATGTCCTAAAATATGGGACAATGAGCAGTGATTCGTGCCCCAAGCTGTCCAAAACTGTGCATATTCAAAATAGCCACTGCCACCCGTTTTAAAAAAACTTATTTCTCTCTCATTGCTTACTCAAATAAGGTGTATGATATATGAAATTGAAGATCTAGGTGTTAACTATAACATATAAAAAATTCATCTAAATATAGATTGTGTACTGCTTGCAGTCATGAAAGCACTAAGAGATGTCAGCATTGACTTTTGAGTTTGTTGGCAGCCTTGGAGTGTTGTTATTAAGATGCTATAGATAGATTTTTAGAACTCCAATTGAAGCACATGATACCTTGTTAGAAAGCTTGGGAAGTCTAGTTTAACATACAAAAATATGGGAATTTAATGACTTGTAGATTAACATAGATTATAGGAAGAATCGAATCATATGTAGTAAGAAATCATATTGTTATGATGTGCTTTGTTATGATTTTCTTGAAAAGTGTTTTTGTATGATGATGAAATCTTGATATTTTGTGGCATAATTGCATGACATGAGTTATGTAGCTTTACATGTCTTTGAGCATGTCATGTGCGTTAAGAAAGATAAAAAAAATAAGACCTGAAGGGTGATACAGTTAAGCTGAGCACAACCCTGATGGTACCCAACGAGTGATACGGTTAAGCCGAGCACGACCCTGCGGGAAAGACATATTGACCCAAGGGTGATACAGTTAAGCTGAGCACGATCCTATGGGACCCCAAAGGCTGATACAGTTAAGCTGAGCACGACCCTGCAGGAGGAACCTAAGTCTAGTAATATGCTCATTATCTAGTTTAGGGATTTAAGATACATTAAATTAAATAGAAAGAGAAATCATGCATGAATGTGTGAAGATTTATGATTGCATATGATGAATTTTAAGGTTTATGATGGCTTATGATGAATTTTAAGGTTTATTATCGCATATGATGAATTTTATGTTAGGGTGAAAGTTTGTAAAGGATTTTCAATTAATTAAAATGAACCTACTTCGGGTTATATGTTTATGAAATTAAGATCAACTATAATTGTTCACATGTTTTCTTAATAAACCGAAGTAGCTGGAATGATGACGATGACACTGTATGATAAGTCAGTCTTCACCTACTGGGAATTCTTTTGAATTCTCACTATTTTAGTGTGTTCCCGTGTCATTCCAGACAGGTAAATTGGGAGGAGCAACTACAAATTGGGAACAAACTGGAAGATTTCTTTTAATGTTGCAGATTTTTAGTATTTTCCCATATGCTTTGTAGTATATGGACATTAATATTATTGTATGGAATATTATTTACAAGTTATTACTACGTTTGTAATTTATTAAAGAGACCAAAAAGTCTCTACAGGCTCTATATAAGCGTAGTTTTCATAACACAATTAAATTTCTAATATTGAGATAAGCTTTTCTCAATCGATTTTAGTTAAAAATTATACGTTAGAAAAGTTAATATCTTCTAGTTACTTATTATGACCTAGGCATAATATAATAATTGGAAGGATGTTACACTTTCATGTAGCTTTAATAGCAGAATAATTCTACTATAACATTTTCTGAATAGTCTAGACTATCGACATAGGAGAAAATTGCTTTTCATTCATTTCTTGTATATGATAACTTGTTGAAATTCATAATTTCCCTTGCTTTTGATAGCCTTTATAAAATGCAAAGGTGTGAGGAATTTTTCGAAGGGGATAGATCACAAAACTTGGTCGTTTGTTGCAAAAAGATTCCAAAAAATGGTTGTCACAAAATAGAGAGCAGCTGTTACAGTTAAGAATGCCTGAAATGATCCCAGCCACTGTACAAAATAAACAGTTCCAATTGTGTTTATGATAGCTGCTATAGTTCCAGCACAATATGAGATTCCTGCAACAGTTTTGTTATTGTTAAATAAATAAAGAACCATTATGAGAAAAACAATAGGAAAAAGAGAAAAGAAAACATCCCCTACAACACATCCTGATCATGTAAAATGTTAAAAGATGTGAGGTTAAGATCTTATTAATGTATTTGTAAGTTCATGTAAAATGTCTTAGATATTCTTTTTTAGGGGTATGTTAAAAAAATTTGTGAGTTGAACTTACTGTATGTTGAGCATAAAGCCAGCCTGGCTGAAAGAACTCAGGCTCATAGCAATAGTCATGAGTTTTGCAGCAACTGTGAGTGTATTGGAATAATTCAAGCAGAGCAAGGTCACTGCCGGCCCGACGAATCCAATGGTCTGTAATTTGCCAAGTACGAATCAGATTACAGTTGAAGATGAATTTTCTTGTACTTCACATGTCTTACTAAAATCAATATGAATGAGGTAATAGTTTCCAGTTCCACCCCTTAAAATGAATTCCTTCTGATGTTGGTCTATAATTGCTTCAAATTCTCACAATCTTAACAATGCTTCTTCTTTATCCTTATATCTAAAACTGAAAAAGAGCTTATTAATATAATTACATACTTCTGCATGAAAGGGCAGAAAGAGTTACCTGCATGAATTTCCGGACAAACATTGTAGAACTATATGTACTGGTCAGCATGTTCACGAACAGATATATCTCCATCATTGAAGAGTACAAGTTAATTATTTTTGGTCAGAAACTTGTGTTTTGGTGGACGTTTCAATTTCAGAATGTGCAAGAGAACTATTCTTATAATGAAATTATGCTAAGCTAGTTGTCCAGGTTCCTTGTCATTTGTATGAGAGAAAATCGAGTCACTGTCAAACCATGTCTGGTAATTACAATTTCTGGTATTGGAGTGTTAACAAAATCTGCATCTGCATTTGCATCTGATGGTTATTGTTCTCTTTCTGGTGTAACAAGATATTAAGCCCAAAGCCACATCTATGGCCATCTTTTTTGGCTGAGGATCCATGGATGTCATGATGGCATTGCATGAAAGCACAGCCAACTCTAGTTGACGCTTATCCTATTAAAGTGTAAAGGTTTCAAAAATTAGGAGTCTATTGTACTGGTGTCTATAACTTAGGTGCTACAATACAACACAAAAATCTCTTAGCTCTTAATTACAACACAATAGTGTTAGGATTTTCTAAGTCAACTGTAATATCTTTTGCATTTATGATGATTAGGCATATGCTCCTTCATCCCCTGAAGTTCAAATTCCATCCGATCATGCTTCCCTATTGCCTGATACTCTGAACTCTCAAGATTCTTCAAGCTTTGGAGGAACTTGTAGGTAAGTCACAAGTGTTGAATTTCAAATCTCAATCATGAACTTTTGGTGGGGGCATATCAGTTCTTTGCTGATGAAGTCACTAAAATTTCAGCAACATTCCATTTGACAACCATTGGCACTCTATTTATACTGTTTGTATGGAAGCATTTTCCTCCCCCATAGATGCAGAATTTATGTGAGACAAAGTTTCCAGAGATTCCCTTGAGTATAAGTTGAACCCTTGTTCTCACATAATTTTTATTTTCTCAATTTTCATCTTTATTGATGATAGCACAGAAGACCAAATCTGTCAACCAAATTCCTTTCAAGTTTAGTTTGAAGAATAGATTTTGATAAGACTAGTGTAACTAACAGAAATCTTCAGGCTATACACTATTTTCTGTGTGTACTTTTTAATACACCTAGGTAATTGGTATTTGGTATTGCAAGCAAACTGGCTGATAGAATATTTTGGAAACTTGACAAGAGTGTCTGGTCGGACCATGAATTAACTATGTCTCTGGTTCAATCATGGTTTAATTCACAGTTGAATCACAAATATAACTGATGAAATCAATCATGGAGGTCTTTCTGGTTCAATCTCTGATTTGGTTTTTAAAACCCCATAATTTCAATAAAAATAAATCCATGACATAAACATAAAAAAATATGCTCTAACCTTGTAAATAATGGCTTATTGCAGGACAACATAAGGCTGTGATTAGTGAGGACCAGAACTCCTTTGGGCTTAATAACCTTAGCAAAAGAGTGGTGTTGTTCCAGACCAACATGTTGGTTGCAACAATAATGATGTTTCTTGGTGTTCTGAAGAAGTTTCTGAGAGTAAAGCAGAGCAGTTATATTTAAGTGAATCTGGAAGTGTGTCAGAAACAACTACTGATGGCAATTTGGGCAGTCTACCCTCTGAAGAAGACATGTTTAAGTAACATTTTGGTAGCTTATCAAATACACACAAGGTTAGTGTTGTATGCTCGGAAGTGTAAAGGAGTTAAAAAATGAGCATGTCTTGAAAACTTTGAATTAATCTCATGATTTTGTTTGTCCTACTTTTCTAGGAAAATTTCCTGTAAGCTTGCTGCTGTGAAATTTAGAATATAATTTTGGCAATAAAGCTGGTTTATGATGTTAATTTTATTCAAAAATATTTTTTTTCTTTTGCTTAAAAAATGTACTACTAGTATAGTATTTTAGAATTTAGATGTCCTCAATCAATGGACCAGATGAGGACCAGTCAGTATTGAACATGTCATTCACTATCAGATTGGGAAAATCAGTAGAAAGGACCTGTGGATAATGAATATTGATGTCATTTTTTTCTCTTCCAATGGATTGTGCAACCCAGAGGTTCTTTACAATAGGTTCCCATTATTTTGAAGGTTTTTTTAACAAAAAAAAAAAAAAAAAAAAAAAAAAGAAGAAACGAGATAGGTAACCTATTAAGTTTCCTAGGTTATGGATTCAAGAAAAGTTGATTATTGAAGCAGCAAAAATTAATTTCTTGCAAAAGTAGGAAGTCTTAATGAGGAAATGTGACAATTTATGGAAATTAAGATATACCTGGATGAGGCGGAATTGCTCCAAAATTTGAGTTTTAAGGGAGTAAGATATTCATATACTTGATTTACGTGACAGTAGCTTAGATTTTCTTGAGCTTGTAATTGTTCATTTTCTTAATCTTACCCAGATTGTTATATCTGTGCAAGTGAAGTCGAGTAATTCATTACTTAGAATGTTTTCTGCAAGATATATTATGCAATGGGATTGCAAGAAACTGTTTAGCAGTCCTGTTAGGAATAAAGGTGCAACTCATACTGTATCAGAAGACTCCTTGCAGGTTAAGGAAACTGAGGAAGTGAGACATTCTTCTGAACAGCAATGTATGAGGGCGACATAAAGACTTTAAAACTATGCCTTTCCTTTTGCAATCGAACATGATGAAAGCACTTTGAAGAATATTAGGTTTGGTAGTAAAAAGAAAGTTATTATTTTTTCAATTATCCCTTATGGGGTCATGTTTCATACGAACATAGGCATTTTAAGTTGCATAATAAATATACTAACCGAAGCAGTAATACTTTAAACCTGTTTCCATAATATATTATCTACATTCTGACTCCTTAAGTAATCCTTTATGTTTTAATATTTCATAATGGAATTTGAAAAGTCTGTTAATGTATCATGAAAAGTAACACCATGAATGACTTAAGTAATCCTTTCTGTTGGGCTTGTGAAGCCCAAGAAGCGTTTCCTTTTGTTTTAATGAAACAGTGTGTTGCTGGCTTAATATATATATATATATATATATATATATATATATATATATATATGGCTTTTATTCACAAAGGTACAGTGTGTTCCAATATTTGGCTTTTACACTTCTAATTTCTTACGCAATCCAGAAGCTTCCTATTTTGCTTTCTTTTCATTTTCTTAGTTTTCCTCTATAACCTAGCTCCGCTAGGGTTTGCTATTTCTGCATAAATCTTGAGTTTGGTGAGCGAAAACTGAGTGATGATGATGATATAGGTTTTATGTGGTCTGTGTTCTGCATTCCTGTTGGTGTTGTATTGCAGGTGGAGGTCATCTCTCTCTCGGATTTGGTCCAGTTTGTGTTCTTGAGGTTATTCTCTGTAAGGAACTGTTTGCGAGAAAGGCAGAAGGTTGTGTAATGTTTGTTTTTGACATTGATAAAACAGACACCCAGGTAGTGGTACAAAATGTTTGATGACTTTGTTCTATCACATGGTTTATGAGGTGTAAGTATGATCATTGTGTCTATTATAAGAAAGATAACGAAAATAAATATACCTATATGTTGATCTATGTGGATGATATGCTAATTGTTTCTCATGATATTGAATGCATTAACAAATTGAAAGAGATGTTACTAAAAGAATTTGATATGAAAATCTTTGGTCCTACTAAGAGAATCTTAGGCATGGATATAGTGAGAAATAGAAAAGAAAGAACCTTATCTTTATCTCAATCTGTGTATGTTAAGAAAGTTGTTAAACTCTTTTCTATGCATCTCTGTAAATATGTTAGTTTACCATTAGCTGCTCATTTTCGTTTAAAATCTGTATGTGGTGTTTTAAATGAAGATGAATCTACCTATATGGAAAATGTGTCATATTGTAATGTAGTTGGAAGCCTAATGTATGCAATGATTAGCACTAGACTTGATATTGCTTATGGTGTTAGTGTTGTGAGTAGATTCATGAGCAAACCTTCAAAAGATCACTGGAATGCTGTGAAATGGATACTTAGATATCTTAATGGCACTTCTGATTTCTGTTTGAATTTTACTAAGAATGAATCTAATGATTTTTCTGTGAAAGGATATTGTGACTGAGATCCTTAACATGTATTGTTTTCACTGTTGGTGAAAATGTTGTTAGCTGGAAGTCCAATTTTCAATATGTAGTAGCTTTGTCTACTACTGAAGCTGAGTATATAGCCTTGACTGAAACTGTAAAAGAGGAATTATGGTTGAAATGAATACTTTCTGAACTTGGTTTAGGAGATGGAATTCCACAAATTATGTTTGATTCTCAAAGGCCATTCATTTATCCAAGAATGATGTTTATCATGAAAGAACTAAACATATTGATGTCAGACTACATTTTATTAGAGACATTATTTCAGGTGATAAGGTGAAGGTGGAGAAAATATCCATTGTGTACAATCCAACAGATATTTTAACTAAAGTTATACCTATTAACAAATTCAAGGATGCCTTGAAATTGTTAAAAGTCCAACAGTAGTGTTTTCTTTCTCTTATCTCTGTTATTTTTGTTATTTGCTTTTGGTTTTTTATATTTTTATAAATGCTAATGTTGTTTCTTGGTTTCTTATAGGTTCTGTTTCTTTAATATTTTTGTTCTATTCTTTTTGTGTCCTTGTGTCCTCTATTCCGGCATGGAACTTTTAGTCCCTAGTTTCTTCTGTTTGTGTTATGTTCTTTTTGTGCTTCAAGGTGGAGTTTGTTGGGCTTGTGAAGCCCAAGAAGCGTTTCCTTTTGTTTTAATGAAACGATGCGTTGCTCACTTGATATATATGTGGCTTTTGTTCACAAAGGTACAGTACGTTCCAATATTTGGCTTTTACGCTTCTAATTTCTTACACACTCCAGAAGCTTCCTATTTTGCTTTCGTTTCATCTTCTTGGTTTTCCTTTGTAACCTAGCTCTGCTAGGGTTTGCTATTTCTGCATAAATCTTGAGTTTGGTGAGCAAAACTTGAGTGATGATGATATAGGTTTTCTGTGGTCTGTGTTCTACGTTCCTGTTGGTGTTGTATTGTAGGTGGAGGTCATCTCTCTCTCGGGTTTGGTTCGATTTGTGTTCTTAAGGCTATTCTCTGTAAGGAACTGTTTGAGAGAAAGGCAGAAGGCCGGGTAATGTTTGTTTTTGACATTGATAAAGAGTAATTATCTTTTGTTCCTTGTAAACCTTCTTTTCTTGTTTACCTGTTATTCTAAGGCTTTGTTCTTGTTGAAAGTTTGGCCTTATAATATTGAGGAATGCTGTTGGAATATTTCTTTGGTACTTTAGTGTTAAAAAAGGGACTACAGGTTCTTTGTTCTGGATGTAGGTAATGAGGAGTTTCTCCTAGTTACTAAACAAAGTAAAATACTTTTATGTTTTCTTTCTCTTTTAATTTCTGCTTCCGCTAATTTTCAGTTTATGATTGTGTGCTTAAAATTCTAACACTTTCTGTTTTAATATTTCATAATGGAATTTGAATGCCTATTGTAGGACATCAACAATTCAGAACCTTGTTCAGCAGATTCAACATGTGAACTAATCAAATTTCCAGTCAAAGAAAATTCAGTTGATAAAGGGAGTGAACTGGGAGAAATCATAGCCGATTGCAAGGAAGCATTTGGTAGCTTGGATGCAGTAGCTGAGAGTGATACAGATACTTTTAAAATTAGAAAATGTTCATGACAAAGAGATTGCAACTGGACCTGGAGCTCAATTTTTAGATGAGGCGGCTGAGCTACTTCCCCTTGTTGCTAAGAAAGTTAATGCTGTTGCTAGATTGGTGCAGTGTAGGAAGAACAGTAATCGTGAAAGTAGTAGACAAATGGAAACACCAAAGGACGATACCAGCATCAATTAAATATATTTCATTGATTTTCTTTTCCAAAGAAATGAAGAATAGAATGTTCCTTTTATTAACAAGTCAGCATCTACTTAAAGTGGATATGTTAATTATCAAACTCGAAATAATCAGTGAGTAGCTTTTCTCACTTTTCAAATGAAAATTTACACATACTAATGGGGTTTGGTTCTAGCAGAAGGGTTTCGTGGGTCACCAATCCATGGTTCGAATTTTTATTGCGATAAATCATCATATTTTAATATCTAATCATGTGTTGAGCGGGATTGTTTAAAGCAAGGTATTTGAGGAATAATATAAAAGAAGGAAATTCTATAGATTCTGTTCCACCGTACAGGGGCAAGATAGCAACACAACAGTGAATTTTTTTATCCACTTAAAAGTAAGTTGTAGTTTTAACAACTACACCATGTGTAGTTAAACTTATCCATAAATATTTACAGAAGAAAAAAAATTATAAGGAAAAATGTATTGAATTTCTCCATAAAACAAAATCAACTTATTACTTATGTATCATAAGTCCTTTACTTTCTTAACTATGGTAATAAATTACATAAATACTTTTGAGTTTTTTTTTAGATTGTGCATCATATTTGTTTTGTTATACATAAGTATTTACAAACCAAAATAAATTATAAAGGAAAACAAATATATTTCAGATTACTCAATTCAAAATACAAACGTATCATTGATTACTCAATTCAAAATTGTGAAACAATAATTCTGAATCCCAAATCCGAAGGGTGAAGAGGATGTCCCAGCGACGCAGAGGCGTGAGGGAAAAGATTAGTAGCAGCAGTGAGAAGCTGCGATATGGTAAGAGAAAGATGAAGAGAAGAGAGTGAGCCAGGCGAGAAGGGTAAGATGAGAACATTCATAATATTGGGGGTGCACCAAGCAAAAAAAAAGTGGTTCATAAAGCGATCGCCGTATTCATGATGTCCTTATGCTTTATGGAATTTGGCCCACAATCTAAGGGCAGTAACTTTACTAGTTGGACTTGGTTCCCAATTGCATTGCATAGTCCATACAAGCCTGGATGTATAACCCGAGAAATGCTAACAATGTTTTTAATGTCAGCAATACGTTATTTCACCCATTTTTTGAACACTTTTTTTTTAAGTTTATTAAAAAATATAAAATTTTGTGGGTCTCATTATTTGATAAATTTTACTCATGATTTTGTAGTTTCTAAGGAATTTTAATAAATAATAGAATATGTTAGAATTAACGTAATTGAGAGTATGTTACAAGCCTTCCTCCATGTAACATCTATCAAACAAACAGAATAGCTGCAACCATAAGAAAAAGCAAACAAAACAAAGAGCCGCTAGAGCAAGAAAGTGATAGTCATACATTGAACATGGATTTAGTAAAGGATATCAAACGATTTCATACACGAAGAAAGTTCTTCCCATTTATGTCACTTTATCATGGATTTTCTTCTATTACCCGGGTCCTACATATTCATGCTTAGGAAGAAAGCCAAAAAAAGAAAAAGAAAGAAAGTCAAAAAATATACATTGATGTCGCAAATTACCTTGATTTTTGCCAGTCCAATCATACTTTTTTCTTTTCTTACAAAATCACTTGAATAATTATGCAAATTAAGTTACAATGCAATTCTTATTTACTTTTTGCCCTTTTGCTTTGGATAGTTATACAGATTTTTAAAAATTGTAGCAAAATTAATATTTAATTTGCATTGTATATGCTGGCAAAATTCACGAGGAACACAAGTCTCTAGACAAGTTGTGTAAAGCTTAATTTTAGCCGAAGGATGGCCTCGTCTTTGATATATATACACACACAAATATATATATATATATATATATATATATATATATATATATATTTCTCCATGTGGAAACACTTTATTGTAAATCCTTTCAAGTACATCTTCACCAGTCTCCCTCCCCTTTATCACAAAAAAGGAAAAGGTGCAGGACCAAAAGCAAAGATCATCTTTTCTTTTCCCTAACCTTTCAACTTTCAAAAACCAATTTCACTGATGATTTTCATGCAATTTGAATACAAAACTGAAATACAAGTATACTCCCTCTTACCCTTTCCTTTGTTTATTTCATCTAATTCTTTTTCTCCCTCTCTCTATTTTGCATTCTCAAGGTAAGCACTGAGTAATGTGGCACTTGTCCACTTAAAATAATAGCTATACCCTAATCGTTATCGGAATATTTTATAAATCCCTAGGAAGGTATCCCTAGATATTTCCCTGTTGGTATGCTCCCTTTGCCCCTCTTTGTCTTGCTTTAGTAACATGCCAAACTTTACATTCTCCATTGGGATTCCTTCACTCTATACATACATGTGCGTACAAGTATATATCCCCTCTCAATTCTTAAGGGCTATGATAGGTATGAATTTGTGGGTTTGAAGATTAGTTTGTGTTTGGAAAGATGGTGGACAACGTTGAAAAAATCATGATAACCTTAAAGATATTCTTTGGTGTAGTAGAAAATCATGGTAATGTATGTTTAGATTTCGGAGAGCTCAAAAGTATTTTTATTTTCAAAATAAAAAATTATTCATTTCTCATTTAATCCATTGGAATTCACAAAAGTGCTTTCCCAATTTTAATCCAAATTAACATAACCTAAGGCTTTAATTTGCTCCATGACAAACCAAAGCAAACCTTCCTCAAGTGTTAGCCAAATTGGCCAAGAAATGCCCAATCATAGCCATTTGAGGCACTGCCTCAAGGGCAATATATAGGTGCTAAGGAAATTGTCTAGAATCTCCAACTTTAATCAAACGATATAAAGAGTTTGAGGCAATTAGAGTTTGATGGATGCCATGTAGAGTGATTAGCGGCAAAAAAAGGGGGTTTATTTTCTATTATTATGTTACACATGCATTGGAAACTTATCTATGTACGAGTAACAAAAAGCATTATTGTGGTTTTAATATTATTATAAAGTAAATGCTCCCAAAATAATGCAGCCCCATCATAAGGGGGAAAATGGCAAAATAGCAAAGAGGTTTTGCACAGACATATTGGGTCCAAGATGGAGGCTTTGTTTAAAGTAGCCTATCATTCTCTGAATTGGTATTTTATTCATAAAACCAAAAGGCCTCTGATTTATATGTGATGTATATGTCTTGTGGGGTAAAGGACCCTCAATTAGATTGTCCTTTTGCATCCAAATTTCCTTTGTAATGATGAGTTTCTTCCTTTTCCCCTTCTTTTTTTTCTTTTCGTTCACACATTTAGGCATGGAATTGTACAGTGATTTAATATTTTGTTTTGTTAGAAAATACCCACAGAATAAGAAAAATAACTATTTCGGCTAGTTTTTTCAATTTTTTAAATTTATTGAATTAAGAAGAATAACTTTGTGTGTGTGAGCGTAAACAGTTTGTTATTATGGACAATAATTACCCAAACGTATATAATTATATATAGACAACATTATTGAACATAATGACCTAGGTGAAGATTAGTGGAATCTGTAGATTGGATGCTCACGTCTATATCTACGCTATTCTATTGATTGGCAATAGGCAGTCATCAATTTCATATCGATGTAATGTATGATTTTATAAGACATACGAGCATATTTATACTTGAGGTCTTGAGGCTGTAACAAGTAGTTTTTTTTTTTTTTTTTTGTGTGTGTGAATAAAACAAGTAGGTTTAATTTGGGAAAAATTGTTAAAACTTAATCCATTTATTTAAATGAGATAGATGTAAATTTTAAATTTGACTTGATTAAAAATTTTAATGTTTGGGTTTAATTTATTTTCTCATTTGGGACTTGATTAATTTATAAGTTTAATTTTTTTCCCCAAATTCAGAAACTAAATAAATTTGGGACTTGATTGAATATGTACAATGAATTTAGAAATTAAATATTTTTAATTTGATAAAATATTTTAATTATTTAATTTTTCTTATGATATATTTGTAATGTAAACAACATATTACTAGTATTTTTTAATCTTCAAAAATTTCTTTTCAGTAAGACTACATTATCGACAAATAGGACCAATTAAAATATTATATAAAGTATTTATACATTTGAAAAAGAAATCACTTTTTTAATATAAAAATTATTTCTCTCTTAAAAGAAGTGTTAGCAAAACACTTTTTTTATTAATTAAAATGTATTAAAAATTACAAAATTAGAAGAGAAAGTAATTAAATATTATATGAAATTCACTAAATTTTATGATTTTTAATAAAATTTCAATAAATAAATAAAAAATGTGTTCAAAAGAATATCTCAAAGAGTGTGACCTTAACATTTCACTTTCACATAATGTTTCACATTATCTTTCTAAATTTTTAATTTTCATTTATGATTATAGATATACAGATATTACTAAATGCTTTCTTATAGCCCTTATGAAAGTATTGAAGTGGCCCTATTTGTACTCTCTTGTGCTCAATTTTTCATTTTCATAATTGTGATTGGAAGTGCCTCTTCATGACCTTAAAGCCATGTTTGAATAGTGGACAATCATAAAGTCCTTTTTCTTTGGTCGAAAACAATCACAAAATCCTTAAACATGTCCTTTTCTGCAATCACTTGCTTTCAAGAGCTCCCAAGGTTCTTTACCCATTTTTTTGTTAAATGCTCAGGTAAAAATATTTGAAAGTGCCGCTTTATGGAGCTCTCAATTGCTATATAGTCAAATCCCAATTACCAAGTTCTCAATTGAAGTGTCAGTGAGCTTTGGCTCACTATATATTTGTGTGAATGCTCTTGACTTTTTCTTTTCATTTCGGTCATTAAAAAAAATGCATTAATTTTTTGGAGAACTTACGGAGGTGATGGTACACTTTAATATGGACTTAAAAAATTGTCATTTGCCAACGAATGGTTATTTAGTTAATAAAAAATAAATTCATATCTGATAAGGACAAAATTTGATTTCTTTGTCTATAAATAATCCTTTATATTAGTACCTCTTTAAGTCTTAACTTTAGTGAACTACTAAGATACAACTTACCCTTTTTTTTTCAAAAACAAAACTGTTATTTTGCTTTCCAATTCTTGTTTTTTTTATCTATTTTGTTTTCTAAGTCTACTTGCTTTCTTTGTTTTTTTTGTTTTCTCTACCAGAAAAGAAAATAATAACGAGGAATATGTGGATAGGTTTTGTATTGTCTTTTGAGATGTATAGTGATAATTAATTGTGGTTCTGTTACTCAATCTGTACATATTTTAGTTTTATTTACACATTTGTAAATATTTTTAATTCTTAAGGATAATTTGGTTATTAAATTCACACAAATTAACTTAAAAAAATATTAAAAGGCAAATATATTAGAGATTAAGTTTCTGCCCTTTCTTAGTTTAACTTTCTTAAGTTCTTTTTTTAAATGAAATTAAGAGTTTAATTTTTGTGCATCATTAATGTAATTTTTTTATATTATCAACTAATTAAAATTCTATTACGTATAACCTTTAATATAATTATTATAAAAGTTAATAAACTTATAATATATGACAATAGGTGATATTATATTGGTACATGTAATTTTTTTTTACTATCAATACATTTAAATTATATTTCAAGTTCTTTTATATTTTTAATTAAAATAAAATTAATGATGATTTCATATATATTTTTATATTACTTCATTAATTTAAGTTATCAGTCGTTGTAAATTTTATAGTCACAATTTCAGAAATAACATTGAGTTTTAAGTCAAGTCCAAAAGAAAAACAAAGTCATTTAAATAAGCTACGGAGTCCATTCTTACTGCCTATCCTTGACAAAAAGTGAAAACACAAGAGCCCGTGCCAACTCTTTTTGGCTGATTTTTAATTTTGATGATTAAATACACGGTGATTATATTTAATATAAGTTATTTTTCTCACATATATATCAATCAGAAGTGGTTATATTGCAATGCCCGATTTTCGAGAGAAAAAAAGTAGTATATGTTTGGATTTAGTGTTTAAAAACTTAATTTAATTATAAACATATTTGATTTTGAAATTTTGATTTTGATTAAAAATAAGTTTAGATAAATTTATATATATATATATATATATATATATAACAATATGTAGTAATTTTCTTATTAATTTATTAAAGTAGCAATATAAATGAAGTTTTACTTTATATAAAAGCAATTAATAAAACATTTTTTCACATTGAGTGGTTGAAAGCAAGCTTAGAATTTTGTATCGAAATTAGTGTTAAACAATGTGTGCATAAACCAAATTAAAGTAAAATATATCCTTTTCGAAAAAACCAAAAATCAAATATATCATTATTTCATCTTCATTTTTTCAAATATGAAACTAGGAGTTTCATGATTTTTCCTTATTTCATACTAAATTTTGATTTGTGGAAACACATTTGAGAAAAGTATTAGTTTTCCTAAATACACCTGTTAACCTGAGAGTTATTTTTTATTAATAGAATGACAGTGCGCCTTTAAACGCCTTTAAATTATTGACAAGAACTAGCATAGCATGCTATACTTAGGTTTAATCAATGGCTCATAGCCTAAAACCTCCATTAGCTGAAATAGGAAAATGTCACACTTTAGACTAGTAATTTATCTTACACTTATAACACACATTATCCATGAGTCAATAGTTAGGCTAACCCATTATAGTCTTCTACTTATTTCATTAAAGAAAGCTTATGTAGGTGCTGTCATTGTGATTTAAGCTATAGATAGATTTTATACCTCATTAATTAATTATATTAATAACATAAGAAATTGAAATCAAGTTAGGTTTTAAGTTTGGGGAAAGAAATCATCCCAACATTAAGCCTGAATAACATACGGCTGACCTTTAATTCAATGTATATACGATTAAATTTAATTATTAATTAAAAAAAGATAGACAAAACTAGCTAAGGAAGATCAACATGAAATAATAACTAACACTAGTAACCTTTGACACCAATCAATTTCTTGCAACCTAGGTTCATAACATCATTATTATTTATAATTATGTAGTCAATGTTATGGCATTATAATTGAAGTACTTTTTTACCACGGTAATTTTGTCATTGTTTTGGAATTATTAAGGTTCTGACACCCTGTTCGTTTTCCAGTTTTGTAAAACATTTGAGAATTTCAGTTGTTCTTTTCAATTAGAAAATGACAAAATCTTAAAGCATGGGAAAGCTCATTCTCACTGTATAAAGACTTTTGGAGGGGACAGAACCATTAGTCTGCTACCGAATCTTCAGTTTCTCACTAAAAAACAGAAAACAAGATTAAAAAATTTGGCTTTCCAAATCACGAAGTGTTATCTTCCTGTAATCTTTGTTTTGCATGCTTGAATAGTACTAATCAACCACTTTCCATTTCACTTAAAAAAAAATTAGAACACCAACCTTCAATGCGCACAAATTCTCTGAAAAAATCATCATAATATACTTTACTGTAAGATACTGTTTCCTCATGCCATTATATTATTTTCCTTAAAATAATGGAACCATTATTAAAAATTGGCAGTGTAAAATTCAAAATTGTGATAATTTGCATATGCTTTAGAGTTATATATAAGTTAAACTTCATAACTATTGTCCCATCTACTTGTGATAGGAGAAAAAAATTGTAGAAAAAAAATAGTGAAATCAAGTTTGCAATCTGTTAAATATTTGTGTGTTGTGTTTTATATTTTCACTCTCATTAAGCATTTTTTAAGAATTAATTACATATTTATTTTCCCTTATAACTATGAAAGAATTTAATTATGAAATAAATATGCAAACTTTAATATGAAAAGGGTTATCATTAGCATTCCGAGGAATCTACCCATTGTATATCAAATAAATTATTTTTCTCTCAAGTGAAAAAGTAGGTTCATATTCTTAAAAGTAAGAGAACTCAGAACTCAGTTACTATCATGTTCGGTGAGAGCTATTATTTGAAATTGAAAAGTTACTGTAATATGAAAGATTATGTGTATATCATAAATGAATGATGAAAAAAATTCTAAACCATATTCATAATACACATGCTCATGTACATAAGTAGTCAAACTATTAGTCTATTATTGCACACAAATATTTGGAGATGTAACGTTGGTAGCTAGACTTTGATGTTTGAAATGTGAAGGAGGCAACAAAACATAAATATGCACCCCATTGAAAAAGTAAACATGTTGAAAACAATGGCTCTATGTTTCTTAGTGGAGGATAGAGAGAAGTGGTGGCAATTTTGAAAGATCAAAGTAAAGATGGGGCCACAGCCTAAAGGGGAGAATTTTTGTCCCAAAATATAATACTTATAATATCTGTCCCACCAAATACTACTACACATGCATGCTCTATCCATATTAGATATAGGAATAATAATCATATTCGGATCAACCAACCAAATTAGCTGATTAAGCATAGAAAGAAAGACAAACCAAATCCCAACCCTTGGGGTGTGACATGGTTTGAGAAAGACAAAAAACATATCACAAACTCGTTTTGTTTGGTGAAAATTGTTATTATTCTTTGTGGAAAAGGAATGGGTATAACAGGGAAGGGGAGAGAGAGGACAGGTGAACACTTTACGCCTCATTATATACTGTCTAATCTAATCAACAACTAGATGCATACGTTGGCAATTACGTCTTTGGTCAGGCGAGTTTCCATTCCATTCACACATTTCTTTTTATTTCAAATCAAGGATATTATTATTATTATTATTATTATTATTATTATTATTATTATTATTATTATTATTATTATTATTATAATAATAATAATAATAATAATAATAATAATAATAATAATAATAAATTAACTTGCCAAACAATTGATGTTTATAGCTTTGAAATCAGAGAGAATTTAACTTTTGTGTATTATCATTAAAACATCTTAATACTTTAAACTAATTAGAAATTATCCTAGATATGATTTTAAAATATTTATTATAAAAATTTAATAAATTTATTATACATAACAATATAACAATAATGATGATATAAAAAACTTTTATACTCTCAATATAATTTATTTAAAGAATAAAATAAAAATTTAGTCTCTCATTTATATATATTAGGTTTCAATTTTGTTTCTTAAGCTTAAAAAATTTCACTTTAGTCCTTATAATGTCTTTATTAGATTGGATTGATCATTCCGTCAATTTTTTTACACTAATAATGTTAATTTGAATGATGAAATTTTTCATAATTTGTCGGTGTCACCAAATTAATCAAATTAGTGTGATAAATTAACAAAATGATCAATTTAGTCTAATAAATTCAAGAAATCAAAGTGAAACTTTTAACTTAAAGTATCCAAATGAAATTTAAAATGTAAATATTCAATCAAAAAATTATTTTATCCTTAATTAAATTCAATCTTAAATGTGTTTGGTTATTATAAAACAAAGCTAATTTTATACTACGTTCTAATGATATTTATTTTTGAAATATTATTGAGTTATGTTCAAATTGACATTAAAAAAAAAAACTACCACCACCATATTAGCCATCACCATTGGCACTAACACTACAACCATTATGACTATTATCGCCGACACCATCATTATCACTACTATCACAACAATAGCTGTCACCATTGGCATTGGCACTACAACCACCGCCAATATTATCATCGAAACCATCATTGTCATTACCGCTCCACCATCATCATCGCCATTATCACCATTATCATCACTACAACCATCACTATTACTATTATTGTCATTATTGTTAATTATTGTTGTTATTGTTGTTGTCATAAACACTAATGTCATCAACATCGCTACTAGTACCACCACGTACCACCACCACTACCAGAACATTGGAATCGTGATTGCCATTGTTGTCGTTGGTGCTATCGGCATCACCATTAACGACACCACCATCACACCTAACATCACCAAAACCATTGTCGTACATTGTCATAACACAACAATACACCCTTTAACTTATTTTGATAGAATAGAAATTTTTTACAATGAGTTTATTTTAAAAAAAAAATAGAAGGAAAAAAACAGAAACCAAAATTTAGTTGTTACTTTTAAATTTTTTAAAACTTACAACTAGAACCACTCCAAATGGGCTTAATAATTTTAGGGTAAGAAAATGTTAATGACATCTTCTCGTACACTCTCTTTATGATTGACTAAAATTTATTAAAAATTATGAATTTTGGCGGGTTCTATTTCTAAATCAAGAGAGAGAATCATTAAATAAAAATGTGACCTACCAAAATTGATGAATTTTAATAAATTTTAGTCAATTAAAAAAAAGTAATAAAGAGAGTGTCATTAGCATTTCTTTTATTTCTATTGGGACAAATATAAGCCAACAAGTAGTATCAATTTTACATTAATGAATTTATTCTGAATCAATTTTAAGGTTTTAAACCAAATAGTTTTTTTTTTATAGATTTAACCAAATCATTTTAAAAGAGATAAATCACACATAAACAAAAATTAGAATTTGGGTTTTTTTTTGTAGGTGGAAACGATACTTTGATGGAATTATTTTGGTTATAATGAATTTTATAATTAAATTTTGGATTACAAAATACACACAAATTTTAGCAAGTCAAACTTATACTGGTATAACTTTAAAATCTCATTTATTAAATACACCATTTCACAAAATTAATAAGAATACACAGCTTACAAAATGTATATACAAAACATGCAATTACGCACTTAATACCATAACTTTTTTTCTGATGCCAAAACCTGCCCATGAAGGGCGTTTCTCTCTCTGGCCACCTTATTCAATCAATATTCATTGGTTAAATAATGTGCCACGCGTGTGAGTGTAGAAAAGGGGGGTCATACTTGCATACACGGAGAGATAGAAGAGGATATTAATGAGAACCCGTGATGTGCAACTGAAAGCAAATGGAAGGAGGTTGCATTGTGCATGGATTTAAGGTAGAACCTGAATTGAGCAAATCACTGAAGAGTGTGTACCCATCATATGGTTTCAATGCACACATAGAGAGAATAAAGAAAAAGAAAAAAAAGTTAGTAGTAGCATAGCATATTTATGGTTGAATTAGAAGTGTGTGGACCCATCATATGTGAATGGCATGGATCAGAGTATGGCAGGGGTGGGTAAGTTTTGGTTTGGTGATGTTTGTAAAGTAAGACAGACAGAGCAAAGGGTTGCACTGAGTGTGTTTTGTTTTGCGACACAAACGAAGTGAATAGACAGAAATACAGTTGCTCTTGCGTGGCCGGGTTTTTCTCGTGACATAGCGGCGCACTCTCGGAAACCTCATGCCAGCCCCCTCATCAATTAATATTTTTCTTTGGGGCATTTCACAAATCCTCCAAATTAGATCACTTTATGGTAAAGTGAGTTTTTCAAGTTTTGCTTAAATACTAAGAATTTAATAGATACACATTTTTGGTGTAATTTTTTATAATTAAAAACCAGTTTTAATTGAATTTTAAGATAATTATCATTAAAATTAATAAATTTGTCATGTAAATTACTATTCAGACGTGATAATTACGCGATAAAAAAATTATTGCTGGTTGAAGACATTTATTTGTGATCCTAAGGTGTTAGTACAACTTTTTCGATATTTTCAAAACAAACTTATTTTTTTAAGCCTTTAAAATTTGAAAATAAATATTTATTTTAAGAAAATGAAAAGTATTAAAGTTAAAGAATATTCCTTATAACTCCAAATTGAGAGTCGTGAATCATGATGGTTGAATCATATGGTTGTGGTAGTGTCTTGGTTAGCAAGCCTTAGTGGCATGTGTTTTAAGACTTAGGTCTTAGAGCCCAAACACATGGTTGGATCCTAGACACATGCTAGATTGGATTTATCTCCACTTTAAGAAAATTAAGAATAAGAAATTTAAATAAAACTATGATTTGTGCATGTTGCTTGTACATTTGAGTATGTGCCACGCAATTTGTAAATGAGAATACACTAACATTTGACAAGTGTGAGAAGGCTTGTGGAAGTCATTGTTTCTACCTCAGAGCATCTTATGGGATTTTTTTTATAGGATTTATTAATTGAAAAAAATGTTTTTTTTTATAGTTTTTTCTCATTCAAGTAAATTTATGTGTCATGTTTCTTAAAAATAATATTTGTATTTTCTTTAAGAAACTATGAGACATAGTTTCTTAACAATAAAAATAATATTTATCCGATATATAATAATACTATAATTAAGTGGAAAAAATATAAAATTGTGAGTTTCTCAAATTATTTTAAAATTTCTTACATTAGAACAAAATTATATATATATTTCTTATAATAACATGACACGAGATCACAAAAATATTATAAAATTAAAAAAATAATTTTAAAAACTCATTTTAAGAAATTTTCATTAAAAATACTCTAAAATACATAACTTCTCAGAGTGTTGAGTCTATGTAACCTTGTGTCGTGTGGTAGTGACTACTGTACGTATATCCTTATGAAGCTAGAGTTGCTCGTACACATCAGAGTTTTGGTGTGTAAATTAACTGAACTGTTTAGGCTCATGATATGCTTTTTGGGTCAAGGTCTTGTTGATGATATTTTACCATTTTAGAAGACACGTCTAATGGACAACTCAAATAAGAGTTGTGTTAATTTCACGGAGTATAGTCGACCTTATATATGCATAAGTTTCATCCGTACACATTAGTTTTTGTATAATAACTTGTCTATTGTTAATGTGACTAATAATAGACGCGATATATATATATATATATATATATATATATATATATATATATATATAAAGGAATCAAGTTATTTTGAAAAATAAATTTAAAAGAATTATTTTTATTTTAATCATTGATTTTCTTAAAACGCACGTGTTCGCAATTAATTAGAATTGGAATCCTGGCAAGATACAAACATCGTCTTTAGTCTCACATGATAATTATTATGTTTATGGCAAGGGGAATTAATTACTATGTTGTTATATTACATGTCGTTTATTAAATATTTATTATATACTAAGTTTTCAATAAATGTTAAAAAAATATATAACCATATCATATCAATAATCATATGAAAACTTAAAGTTTAAGTACTTAATTACTAAAACTAAATTGATGTCATAATAATGTTTATATTTGTATACACGACTTGCCCATGTCTCATAATAAATTCAAAATCTATACTCATTTTGGTAATATTTTTAGAAAAATTTACCCCTAATTGGTAAAAAAGCCCAATTAGGTAGAAAAAATTATATTCCCAAAAGTTGAATAGGATGAGTTTGGCATTTGGGAAACTAGACTTTTATTTTTATGGATAAAGCAAGTTTCCTTTTGAAGTGGCCGGATAGACGAGAGGAGCTTGTGTTGTGGCCTTTCACATTATGCTTTGAGGGATACCATTTTTATCTTTTAGGGGTCGGACTTGGTTTATTAATTTTGTCTAGTCCTTGTAGTCTCCTACGTACTTTTTCTTGCCAAATGTAAGAAGGCAGGCCAAGCTAAAGCCAATCCCCACCTCATTTCCCATTCTTCAACCCACTAAGGGGAAAAAATCTTTGATAAAACACAAACACTTGACCAAAGCTATGGAAATTTCAGCAAATGTATTTTAAATAGATAGATTCTACAAGCACAAAAAATTTGATTTAACATAAAATTAATTCTATAATATTAATTCTAGTTAAAATTAATTCTAAAATGACATACTTTGTATCTAGACATTTTTATCATAAAAACAAGTTATTAGTAATAAAATTTAATATAATTTTTTATCCAACTTAATAGTTCTCTAAAGTTATTTTTAACTCAAAATCAGTTATGAACTCATAATTTATTCCTTGACGTATAACCAAAATATGGGGAAATTTACCTATAAAAATATGTGAATTGTATAGCTATATAAGTTGTTGAAAAATATACTGATAATTTTAAATCAAATCACAATTGTTAAAATATATTACTTATTCAAAATCACCGATGTGTTTTTCAATTGAGGTTTGATAATCATATTTTATGTTTAATTAAGTAATACTTGCTAAGATTTTGTTGTTAGAAAGTTATCATATACTCCAATACTAGTGACAACTACATTAGTCTCGGTAGAGTTAATTTTTTGAATGGTCTGGATCATGTGATTAAAAGTCTTTTGAGTAATTAAAAGCATCATTCTTCGTTTCACTTTAAAACTATTTTTGGTTATGGTGTGATGTGGGGCTTGGCTTATGTACCTTTGTGTTTGGGTACTGATGGAAGCACAGTTTGGTTTGCTTACGAAGCAGAACCAAGTGGGAGAGGGTTGGGAGTCCGGAGTCGTATAGAGAAAAAGAAAGCCGAAAAACAAAAAGGAACTTGAAACAGGAAAAAGAAAAAGAGAAAAAGGAAAGTGAAAGATTGATAAAAAAAAATATACGAGAAAAAGAAAGAGAGAAAGACAAGTGTGAGCAAATTAAGAAAATAAAGACTTTTGTTTTTCTTTTCTCTCACTCAAAATGTAGATAAGAGAAAAAAAAATGAAGGTAATTTCTACAAGCCAACTTTTAAATTTATTAACAAAGAAAAGCTAGGTACATAAGCCATGTACAGAATTATTTAAATGATAAGTAAATCTAGTATTTAATTTTTTTTTTATAGATGATAAGTAATGTAGTATTTACATTAGATGAATAAACTTGAGCTATAATATATAACTATTACTATATAAAATAATCATATTAAAACCCACAAAAAACATCGTAGGATAAAAATTACTGATGTAAATAACTTAGTGAGATAACAGTATCGCGTTAAAATTTCTAATTGATTGAATCATAATACAAACTAAGAAAATCATCACACAAATCTATATATTACTTAAGTTTGACAAAAAATCTATATAAAAATTAAAGGACCCGAATCATTCCAACCACTAAATTACAATTTGACCATTAATTTGACCGGTTTAAGTAATACCTCTTGCTTTTTTTTTTTTTTTTTAA